>JAJJMC010004815.1:2048593-2217545 GCA_023531435.1 Papaver californicum
GAGTGTCTAAGCAACTATATCATTTTTTTTTTCCGCGAAGATGACCTACACGGTGAGGACATCATCTTCGCAATTCTAGGATCATTTCCAGCTAGGACCATGGGATAGGATTCGTCCTGTTTTGTTTGTATTTCTGTTTCACTAAGATCTAATATAACCACATGTCTACTATCATAACTAGTACCTTTGTGGATCCCCGTGACATCAATTTCTGCAATGTGCCGAACAACGCATCAGTCAAATCATCATTGTAAATAACATCAGAAGCTAAGAGCAATGAAGCTCCCTCTGCTTCTTCGACTTCTGATGGGGTCCATGTAAACCTGCGAAACAAATAATTCAAGTAACAGACATGTCATCACAAAGAACACATCAAAACAAAATGATAGACAAAACCATGTACAACTTAACTGCACAAACCAAATAAATGATGGACGGCAGAATCAACATAAACAAAAGCACCTTACCTTTCATCAGATGGATCACACTGTTTAAGTTCTGGTGGCCACGAATTAATCCAATCAACTTCACGTACAAATACTGAAGTTGAATGTTTTTTAAATATCTCCAAGTTCAGATGAACATTCAGCGCACAGTTTTTGAGTACTTCTTTGCCATGGTCTAGCAGAAAAATGCATAGGAAGGCCTTGGTTATAAGTACATTATTAAAAGAAAACTCCCGAAATCAAAAAACGAAAAGCCATCATTCTTCTTTACACAACTTCAGTATCACTAGTCTTCATTTTTCCAAAACATTCAGAAACTATTTCCTCCGAACTAGTGTGGTACGTATACCACATTACCATAATGCAAGAAAAAAGAAATCTAGGCAATTAAGACATAGAACTCCCAGCATGGCATACCTGATAGGAAAACAGTCTTAGCAACACGAGCCAGTAGTATACCAAGCGGCCCTGGTAAAGACAGCGAGACAAAGTCCTGTCACAAAATGAATACTCTCTGTTTAATCACATGGAAATTAAGACAGATAAAGCTATGTAACAGCAATACGTGTTGGCTAAGTCTATTAGTAAGCATATTCAACTCATACTTTGCAAAGTTCCATCATTTCACATAATATGGTCAAGCGACTAGTATACATTCATTCGCAACAAAAAAACAGGGAGAAAATTCAGTAGATATCAATTATTATGAACTCCTGGGCTTCTATGGTTCATAATTTCAAACGTCTTGAGTGTCTCATTTCGGATTGGTTGGTGCTCGAAAACAACTTTTTTGGTTGGTATTGATGTGAATACCTATTGTCTGGGAAAATTTCGAGATTTTCAACCAGAATGTCTTCTCAACTCCACGAATCATTAGGTGAAGACATGAATTTTTACCATTTATTGCAAGAAGAAAAGCCAAGTAGTTTACTTAACACCTTCAAATGAATTTCGTAAGTAAGAGAACCATCAAGTGGCCTGATGGCTCTCAAGCTTCCTCCCATAGGGGAGGTTGGGGATCGAACCCCTGTAATAAGCATAAATTTTAGACTAGTGTACCAAGGTAGTAGTTCTAGGGACCACAGTACTATGTAATAAAAATAAAAAAAAAGAATATCGTAAGTAGAGAAGACTGCATGCAATTCCTAACTTCTACATATTTATTAATAACCCAAGGATCCAAAACCTCTCACTCTATGTTTCTTAATATATGAATTCTGGCCAACAGGCCAAGACATACTACTAAATTTAGCAGTATGAGCTCAATTAGTGTCTGATTTAGATATTGCACACCCTGTTTGATGCAAGATAAGAAGATAAGAAGACCAATCACAATAGACAAAGTTTAAAAACTCGATGATTCAGATAATGCACTCAGCGCCTGTATCTAACTATGTGTCAAGTTCAGTTATGATGGGATAGTGAGTAAGGTACCTGTTCCAGCACCAAGTTCTACAGCAACAACTCCGTCGAAGTCAGATGAAGAGAACATACTATGCAGCAAGAAATCAGCCAATACAAGTTCTGCTTTCCACACCTAAGGGAAGGAAAGATGTGAGAGAACTGAGACATTAATCAACCACAAAGAATCACTGTAATTCATGCTTTACCTGCAGTCCAACACTTGGAATTGATGATGTGATACTATGTTGGATAGTCATTTGAACATTATTTGACTGTTCTGCACAAAAGTATAAGAAATTCGTTTTAGAGGAAAGATCAATACCATTGTTCTGTTCCAAGTAATTTCACAGTCGTACACTCATGCTAGAGCTTCAGCAATAGGGCATTTCAATGACTGGGAATCAAACAAGGTTGGAGATTCATACACAAAAGAAGAATAGTCACGGCAAATCTTAAGATGACTTACTGGTACATCTAGTTAGAACGAGATCACCATCTTCATCTAAACTCATCATTTGACGCGACGATTTTTCTTCAACATTCACGGCAACACTTTGTGTTTTCACCTCTGCATCAAATACAACATCATGTAATAAACTACAAAGTAAATTACCAGCAAAACAGTACTATTCGCACAACACATATTTCTTGCCGATAAATATCGCAGAGTACTTAACTTGCTAGTTTGCAAACAACACTGCTTAAATCAATCAGACAAAGCACCGTACCATAGCCATAGGTAAAGAGTGAATAACTTGCAATTCAATTGAAACCCATTTTCTAGAACACCTTACAAATATATCCTAACTAACTATCTAGCAATTCAAAGATGAATAATTTGAAATTCAACTGAAACCCACTTTTTAGAACACTTCAAATAAACCATCATAATTAAAGATGCACAATTTGTAAGTAACCCATTTGTTAGAAAAACAGCCCTAACAACAAAAATTAGTACATTTTCAAGAAATTGTTAACAACCCTTTGTCTCAGTGAACGAATATAAACCAACAATCATAAAAAGTTGTTACCTGGTGGTGGCAAAGGGAAGGTGAAGTGAGAAAAGCAAGGGCCGGAGAAATTAGGAGGCAACCAAGATGAACTTCACTCATTAACCATTCATAGTCATTGTAATATTCTCCATTAGATGGTTTTGATGATGGGTTTGCATCATCTGTCGATGGTGATGATAATCTTTCGTCTTCCATGGACAGATGAAATCGAGCACACAGAGATTTCTAGTCTGAACCCTTAAACCTTAGATATACAGGAACCACAGCCCAGGCCCCAGATCACGAGTAAACCGGTGCGAAAGTTTCTGTTGTTTGAAAAACACAAGCGTACATACGGCATACAAAGCAAATACTCCATTCGTCCCAATTTAGTTGTTAACCTGGCTAAATTGGGACCTACGATAATTATTTTGGACCTACCGTTAAAAGACGAAATAGGATCATTATAAAAAAAAAACTCATTATTCAACAATTTAGATTATTAAACTAATATACTTGATTGGTGTTAGTTAATTTAAATGTTTGTTAAATTTAGTTGGTGATTAAAATTAGATTATAGCTAGTCTTAGATGGTAAGAATTAGAGTAGAGTTTTCCTTGAAATTTTGAAAAAGAAGGAGAATAACTTGAGGAAAACTAGGGTTTTGGGGCTTTGGTAACAAAGATGAAATTTGAATGTATCGACGTATATTCTAGTGGTGAAGAAGAAGTGAGTGCATCTGTGTATCCCAAATCAGATTATCGTGCTTTCGATCCGCACGATTTGGGTTTTTTGTTGGACGAACAAGAACTTGTGAACCAAAGCATAGATGAGGATTTTTATTAAGAAAATGAAGATTCAATCCGTAAAAACGGACATCTTAATGCTTCCAAACGTCATGTATACGTTCTTAGGATCTCCAAACATGTATTTGTAGTCTATAATCTCTAAAAAGTGATTATTTTTTTTTGCAAATTTTGACCTATTTTCTGGACTTCGTATAACTCAGAATCGTTGGTTACGCTGACAGCGTAACTAACGACTCCACCTCCTCTCAGAATTTACGAACTAGAATCGCTGGTTTTGGTCATGAACGACCGATTCATGTTTAGTTTTGGGGGAATTGGTAGGTAGAATAATCGTTCGATGTGTGTTGCACTATGTAACTATTCCGGTCGAGAAAGTGTCCAGAACAACTGTGCTTTGCTGAATGCTAGACTCGTTACATAATTCAATTCACTTGTGTCGATTCTACCATTTGGGGATTTTTTCCAAAAATAAGGACTAGTTAGAATCGTTGGATATGTGAGGAGATAAAGACCGATTCTGTAGAATCTTCCAACACGATGGTCACCTATCCACCGATTCCAGTGGCATAATTTTTCAATTTATATTGTACATTATTCAAGCGGTCGACGACCAACCTGAACCCGTGTCTCAGATGGGGCCTGATACTTTTGCCCACTACTACACCAATTTGGTGTGGAAAAACAAGGAAGATGCAAGGCAATGGTTTGTGGTCAAAGGCAAGGAGATCAAATGCGCATTAGTCTTAGGCCGTCATACGAGGCGTGATCGTTTGGAAATTGTTTGCGGGAGAAGTGGCAAGCATGAAAGTCACCAAGAAAAGGAAAAACCATATGTGAAGAGGACGTCGAGGGTCTACACGAGTAAGTCAAAGTCAAAGAAGCATTATTGCCCCTTTAAGATTATAGTGAATAAAGTCAATGGTGTATATAAGCTTTATAAAGTGAACAATGGTTGTCATAATCACAATTAATGTTAAGCGAATTATTCGGCAATTAAAGTAAGACATTTTTTCATTAATAAATAAAATCTTAAAGTTACATATTTTTCATTTTCTCATTAATAGATAAAAACTTAAAATTAGGAGATATTCTTTTTCTCGGTGCGATCGTCAATTATTTTGGCAGCTTCGAAATGTATAAACGGCTCTCCTATCCATTTGGTATATGCATCATGTGCCGTAAACTTATCCCCTCTGTGCCTAGAGAAACTCGTTGTACTTGATGCACAACTTTATAACATGACAGGTCGTTCTGCAAACATAGTCGGTCGTGTAATCATGGCGTGGATACTTCCACTTCGCGTTCGGCATTGGAACGTAAGGTCCTATTTTTACCAAATTCCAAAATATACCATCATGATCTTCTTCCGGAAGATCCAAGACGACGTAAAAATTCCTAATCCATTCCGTCCCATCCACAACGGACTTTAACCTTTCCCTTCGTTGGAATTGGTCGTAACCTCATTTGTTGTTTTCCTCGTTCCATGGCATTCATTGGTTTGCTTCTCTTGCGTATCTCTTCTTCCATAGCTCTAATTTACTTTATAGTTGACTTTGATGATGAGTGGTTGATGATGATGATGGAGTAGTTCGTTTGCATCTTCTGAGTATCTCTTCAGTTGAACTGGTAGTTGATGATAGACTTGCCATTGCAAAAGAGTTTTACTTTGAAGAACTGGTGAATAATAGAGAAAGATTTGTTTGAATAAAGTAGTATTTGATGGAGAATGGATTATCCTATTTATATGCATAAAGGACCAATGACTATATTTTTTTAAAAAAATAAAAAACTAGTCGTTAGGCCGAAGTTTGACCATGTGCAATGAGAAGTAAAAAGGTAGTTTCAAAGATAAATTAAACATTAAAGTCACTGAGATCCAAACATAACAAGTCATTCTAATCAAACATAAAATATTGTTTTAGAAATAAATAAACATCCATAAACATAACAAGTCATTCACATCATCCTCTCACTGATCAGCTTGATCACCTTCAGCGGCTTCAGCAGCTTCCTTAGCATCTAATGCCTCATCAAACTCCCTTCACAAAACAATGTTTTCGGTTCTGAGTGTTGCAATATTAATGACCTCGTCAATCTCTTCAAAAGAGAGCTATCCAAGAAGCCTATTGGCTTGATCCATTATTGTCTCTCTTCCAAACGGATAACTAAACTTATATTGGTTCCGCACAATTAGTGGCTCGGGCTTTATGAAAACATCACACTCGCGGATTTGTGTATAATAGCTAGTACCCTTCCCATTGTTCTCCAGGCCTGTAAAAAATAAATTGAAGGAAAAAAGATAAGTATAGTTCAAGAGAAACAAAAATCAACAATTGCTAATTCAATTAACAACAAAATTAGTAAATCCTCAACAAAATCGGTGGTTAAGATTATATTTATCCACCGATTCTAACCATAAAAGTGTACATAGAACGAGTAAGAATGAATCGTGTTCAGAATCGTTTGATAAGACAGACCCTATCCAACGATTTTGATATGATAAAAGTAAAAAAATAAAGCAGAAGAATCGGTGGATACAGTCTTTCTTATCAAACGATTCTATATGGTATTTGTTAAGGGAGATAATCAGTTTCTTATCCAACGATTCCCATCTCAGTTAGGTAATAAAAAGAACAAGGTAGAATCGTTGGATACAATAGGAATTATCTAACGTTTCACATATGAGAGAAAGTAAAAAAAATGGCAAGGTGGAATCGTTGGAAACATCAGATCGTATCCAACAATTCATATACGAGAAAAAGTAAAAAAAAAATAAAAAGGTAGAATCGTTGGATACGATCTGTTTTATCCAACGATTCTGGGCATGGTAATTATTTGCGAGTAAAATGGATTAGAATCGTTCGATGTGGATGTATCGTATCCAACGATTCTAATGCATGTTCTTCATGTTCATGAAGATCATACAGAATCATTGGATACGATACATCTACACCGAACGATTCTGGAAAAAAATCAGGAATTTGATTCGCTGAAAGTAAGATTAAAACACTTAGATCATTCAAAAATGCTATTAGAAGTATGGGTTAATATAAATTTACCTTGTAGATCGAGTGAGAGGAGATCCAAGATTTTTTTAAAAAAAAAATGGATTATGGCTTTTAGGATTTGATGGAAATAGAAAGTTTTTTTTTTGGTTTAGGGTTTTGTTAGATTTGGAATGTAGTGAAAAATGGAAAAAAATTTGTATTTATATTTTGGTTTAAGTATTAGAGTAAATTAATGAGTTAAAGGTAGTTTAGTACTTTTATTAATATCTAACTAGACACCCCTTATCCTCTTATCTAGTTGGGTGCAAAATTGTGTAGGCCCAAATAATTCCCGTAGGCCCCAATATAGCCAGGTTGTTCAAATAGGGTTGTTTTCTAGCCCATAATACTTGCTCAAATTGATATTTTTCCATATAATTTTCAAAATCCCCCTCGTACTTTATCTTCGAAATATAAGTTACTTAATAAATAATACTAATAACAATTAGTGGTTAATTTTTTTTATCAAGGATATACAAATTTATACATCTCTTTATTCCTTAATGTGTGTGTAAAACCCAATTTAAGCAACTAAACTGCGACGAAGGGAGTAATAATTTTTTCCATATAAAACAAAAGTATCATTCACAACCACTAGATTTACTGGATCGGTTCATCCCCGTGTAATTTGGTACACCTATGTAGCAATCTTAAATTTTGTGGATTGTAAGTTTTGAACCCCAGACCTTGTCGTGGTATTTTCGTTTTTAAAGAGAGCTAAATTTACTTTTTTGTCAAGCCATGTGGATATGCAAAGATTTTTATCATCATGATAAAACCTAAAAAAAGATTAATAATATGTCGAACAGTTGGAACATGGTCGTGCGAAAATACATTGTAGAGCAACGACAAAGGCATCGACGCATGCGACAGTGGCATTGTCGCGTACCAATAACCATGTCGCCAACGTTTATATTTTATCAACCCCATAAATTCACACTTAATCATCGCTCTCAACTCACACCCTTCTACTCTCCACAGTCAAATTATTCTCTATATAAAAAAAAAATTGTTCTAGTTCATCAAGAGTTATTCAAAAAATACGGTGAAAAATATTATAAAAATAAATAGAATAAGTATAAAAATCATCGTCAGTTGTATAACAATATAATTGGTCTTAGAGTCGCCAAATTGAGTTTGAGAATCCTAAACAAATATCTGGTCCAAATTAACTCCCATCTAGGTTTCACTGATTGAAAGGTGTCATAGTTGGCAACTGTCTACGCATGGCTACCTCTTGCGGTACGAAAAGAAATCAGAAGATATTCTTGGAGGAGGTTTTATTTCACATCATATAAAGCAAAACAATCAAATTCTTCGAATATTATTAGAAAGGTGGAGGCGCACCACACATACGTTTCATTTCATAGACTTCGATATCAGTAAGTTTTATAAAAATGTTAATTTCTTATGCGCTCGAAGTCCAACACTCAAATGATGTAATTATTGTTATAGGAATTTTCCCTCTTTATATGTTGTTCGTTTGTGGAATTACAAGTGGTATGGGAGATATACCACCACTCAACCAACCTGAATGGGCGTCAAATGGAAAATGGAATATGATTCTTCCAATTATGGCAACAAATGCTTCGAGAGAGGATTATAAATAGTTACAATTTTTATGGCTAAAGAGTTTTTTTTACAATACAAGAAAGACTCAATAGACCCTAATGAAAAAAACGAACTCAAAAGAAAGACTGTGAAAAGACGAGTGTGCCGAATACACTGCCATTTTTTTTTTTTGCAATAACCAATATCATACACATCTTGTATGATCTTATCGATCTTACAACAACTAAAGATTACTTCAACAAGGTGATCTTGGATATAATCTAGATTCTGATCAAGCATGGATCGATCCAAGATGTTGTTAATGTACAAGTAAATTTGTTTTGATTATAAAACTAAAAAATATAATTGCGGAATAAAGTAAATAACACACATACAAGATTTTGTTAACGAGGAAAACTGGTTAGCAGAAAAACCCATGGATCTAGTCTACTTTTGAATACTCTCATAGTTAAGCTGCTACACAAAAAGTCTGCCCGTAATTTCTTGTATTTGAGACTGAATAAACTACCCCAGTTACTTAGTTTCCTTAGTATCCCTGAACCTACAACCAATCTGGTCAACGCACGTGAATCACCTAACAGGGTCCACTGCCAAGTGTTGTTTTACCTCCAGAAGGACCTCTGCAACCCAATTCCTTTTGGACGTCTTGTAAACAACAAGGAATTCAACTTTTTGCTAACCCACTCAAATCCAATCACAAATATCAAAGATATAAGATAATTAATTCAGAGTCAAGGATCTTCCATTTATATTGCAATCCATTGATTTACCAAATTCAAAGCTCCTTGATTAGATCAATAAGTTTTACGATTACCGAAGTAATCCACTCGATTACAAGACTTACGTTTATGATTACTCATAAACAGTTATCGATCTCTACAAGATTTAAGTTTATCAAAGATAAACAAATTGTTTGTCCTAGACAATCAAGTCAAGCAGATAATCACGTCAAGATCAGAAACACAAAAGAACTTCAAGTCTTTAAAGTCTTCAATCTTCTAACTAATCTTCAATAGTAATAATCTGCACTTGATTCCATTAATGATTTATCTCATATAACATAGTCTGTTAACGTTGGAAAATCAGTAGTTTTATCCCACAGGTCTAGAATCACTTAGATCTGCAATAGTCAAATCTTGAAAGTCATGAGCGGCCTTATATCAGAAGAGAGGGACCATAGAATAAACAAGAACTTATCTACAAGACAATTATGATATTACTTCAACAACAAGTAATAAACAATGAAAACTAAAGTTTGATTCTTAGTTCCCACCAACGGTACTGCTCCTCTTGATCCCAAAAAGAAGACTTTAAAAATCGCTTTCATCCATAACCGAATTAGACTTATTCGTCACTGTGTTGGAACAACTATCACACAACAAAGGTGAAGAATGAGATGAGTTTGTAAGAATACAAGCTCTATTATTTATAACGTCTTGATCAAGGCTTGTTTGGAAACAATATCTACCACAATCGAGAACCAATAAATGCACAAGTCATAATTCGTGCATGCCAACACCATATAGTTTGATAAGAAGTACGAACATCCAGTAAGTAGACTGCAACTACCTCATTGAGTGTGACAACAATCATCTCTTACCTCGCACGCTGAGCCAGATGATATGAGTGACCAAAATTACAATCATCTCCCAATTAGATGATATGAGTAACAAAGTGTTGGACCACATTGCGGTGCATTGCGACTTCCTACATACCCTACCAGTACCATGAAGCGATCAAGCAAAGACCGTGGTTCATCCGGTCTCGGAACTGGCAACTAAAGCCAACTCGTGTTGCAAGACCAAAGGCCAAGAAAAGTCTAATGCGTATATCCTAAGGGACTTTCGCAAATGATGCACAGGATTACGCATCACGATGCCACTTAATGCGCGGCTATGTATCCTCTTGTTCTAGGCATATAAATTGGTGAAACATTCACCTTTCCTTTGGAATGCATCAAAATGATGTATTTTCAGTAAGCAACACAATAATAATGATACCTTTGCATCATGATCCATCCTAAGAAAACACATCATAATGATGCTTTCACATCAAATGTGTACCATAGTGTAAGCAACAACACATAAAGATGCATTACCACTCATGTATCTTCAACCAAGACCCACCTTCCAATATATGTCTTATTCGCATTTCTACATATAAAGTTGGAATTTAAGTATCATGTACACATTCCCACATGCTTTACACAACAACAAATTGCTGAAAGATGCATCTTTCGACTTTATGATGCATAACTAGTTCTCAGCCAATGCCCAACTTGTGAAATATACCATAGTGATATATTTTAGTTATTGATAAGATACCTGGCACAGACGTTGTACGTCTTAGTAAGGAACAAACATAATAATGCATTTACATCATAATATCAAGCCGATGCATCACTTCCACCAAGTGTGCATCGCAGATTCATGATGATACATCATTATTATCAATGACATATCTCAAAGCACACAATACAAGCTCGACATGATACTTGATCTCGTGAAATGACGCATCCTAAATATACATCATGCGAAAAATACGAATTTTACAGTATCACCAATGTTTTAGGCACAACAAATTATAAGGATATTTCTCAATATCCTATTCAACAACACTAGAACAAATTTACTTTTATTCTAATGACTTAATTTTATATGAAAACAAATGTAATTTTTTTTTGGAGTACTTGATATTATGTAGAATAAATATCTTTTAATTTACGATTTTTTTTGTATAACTTTATTTTTAGAAAGTTATTGATTTATAACCTTATTACACTTGATCAGTCTACTCAAACATTTCACTCTTAACACATCCCCAGAAATGATTTCTATGTATTTCTTGTGTCTTAGAAGTGTGGATTTATATATAGGAGTTAAAATTAAGGTTTGTGCATTCAATAAGTTTATGTGAACGATGTTTTTCATAATGATTTTCTTCACAGTTGTAGCTTTCACAACATCATCTTATCCATTATACTTTTTCACGACAGTTAGGATATTGACATTGCAAAAACCTTCTGTTTTTTGGTTGTGATACAATGAATGTTTTGGTACCAGGACATCCTAATTGTGGACGATTAAAATACATCCAAGGGTATTGCATGAGACTATGATTATCCATATAAGATAATGGACAAACCTCTTTTGCTTGTATACATTATTTTTTTTCTTTTGCTTTTATTATGAAAGTACATAATGACGGAGTTGTTCGAGAATGTTTTAGGTTGTGAATCTTTTGGTATCTAATTGACTTTACATGCAAAAAATGTGTTTGAGGTAGAGGTGTAAAGAAGGTATGAGTCAAAATGAGGATAAAAGTGGGTGTATATAGAAGATTCAAGAATAGTCGTTGGATATACAGTCGTTGAACGATTATGGGGTTTTCTGGCAGTGCAAGCGTTTCTGCCCAGCGACAAAGATATTACTGAGCAGCAGAAGATATGTCTCGCAGCAATCGCACTGTCGCGAGATACATTTTCTACCGAGATGGACAAATACTCAAATTTGAGATATATTTTGTCCATCCAGATTTCCAATTTGAGCATTTCTTAAGATTTACCCTAAGGGTGTAAACTGATGCATTCGATCATATGTTCCCGTTAGAGCGTCCACATCTATGGGCTCGACCAAATACCAAAAACCAGACTAAAGACCAAAAAAATTTAGTCTTTGCAGCGCTCAAGCGTAACGGTAACGACTAAAGTTTAGTCTGGCGCGGATATAAATAACGCCTGAGATCGAGCATTGATGTAAAACTCGTCCGCTAGTTGAGCGCTGGTATAATCCACGCCTGACTAGGGCGTTGATTTAGTGAACGCTCAGTGTTGGGCGTACATTACACAAACGCCTGATATGGGGCGTTAATGAAATTAACGTCTAGAGTTCAGGCGCAAGTATTGCAACTGCCCCATTGAATGTACGCTCTAATCAAGCGCAAGTATTGCAACTGCCCCACTGAATGTATGCTCTAATCAAGCGCAAGTATTGCAACCTTCCCACTAAATATATGCTTTAATTAGCAAGCATGATATCAGGCATATGTATAGTTTACGTCCGGTGAGGCGTACGTTATATCTCCGCTCCACTGGGACGCTCACTATATTACCCGCTCAATCCTCAGACGCTCATTATACTCACGTTTAATCCTAAATGCTCACTAACTTACACTTGAGTATACTTGGTTTTGGTCAGGGTTGGTCAGGGTTTCAAATCAAATTTGATCTCAAACCCTAAAAAACTGGACTAAATATAAGTTTAGCCTTTTCAACTGGGATTGTTTTACGAACAAAATTTAGGTATGATTTATGGATTTTTGCTCTCAGAGACTGCGAACATGATATCTCAGTCTACATTACAAGAGATAAAATTAACACACTAACAGTGATACATACTACTTAGCGATTATTAAACCACACGATTCAAAATGTCGAATAAAAAATGCGCAAAAATAGATAAAAATACACTACTCGCTAGTGCGATCATGCGCCTCCAAGGAACTATACATGGCAATCATCTACACAGTGTGCCATTTTATCCATGGGCTAGTCAGCTAGGAGCTTGATAACATAAATGATTTTGAAAACTTTTCATTGGATTCCATACCCTCAATCTAAAATCGCTCGAGTATTTTCAATGAGTAGTACCCATGGCAACATAAATTCAAAATCTTTGTGGTCATGGAAACATTAAAAATTCGTCCACAACATTGTGGACAAACAACTTAAAAAGTATAACAACGTAAGACCTACTCTAGGTCCTCAACCCTCTTTCCAATATCCCTTTTCCCCAACTAAAAATCTCTCAAACTTTTCTATCTTCTAAACCAAACCAAACGGCAATTCAAAGCACATAGTCACATGCATTCTCGGTTCTGTTTTGCAAAAGCTTTTCCCTTTGGTATATCATGACTCATTCATTCTTAGAATCAGAATTTTGAAATGCTTTTCCAAATTACAAACTACACAATTAAATAAAAACAAAATTAGTCTGCACTGCACTAGAGAATAGAGAAACCAACAAAGTTAGGATATGTGAAGAAGCGTGGGCTTAGGTTTATGTGCCATACTCACGCCTACAACTAATATTTAGTGTAAGGTTTATTCTTCTTTTTCATTCTTTATTTTTTAATTTCATTAAGAAGTAAGAACCATAAACAAAAGATTATCCAACAAAAAAACAAGAAATTAATGAATTCTAAACAAAAGCCATGATGCAAAATGACAAATTTGATTGATTGATGGATGAGATTTTTGAGTAGTTTAGTCACACCATGAAGGAGAAGTAGAAAGTGATGAAGAACAAGATAAACCATGACTACTGCCAGAAGTATCAATAGATCTAGCATCTCTTAAACTAACTGAAACAGAAGAACAAGCTTCCATTGGCAATAGTTTCTTCATTGGTGTTAATGGTGGTGTCATTGTTTCCAATGATGAATTAGGACTTAACCCTTCTTCCTTTCTATCTTCTTCTGCTTCTGCTTCCTCCCAGTCCAATTCTAAATGAGATGGTGATGATTCTGGTGTTTCAAATGGAGTAGCAGTACTACAAATTCCACTTTCTCTTCCTCCTCCTACTCCACTCTGTTTATAGCTTAATTCGTTGTCATACATTGGATTAGAGATGTAAACCAAATGTTCATCAGCAGCACCACAAACACTACTACAAATGTTAACCCGAGCATTAGTAATTTCTGATTCAGCTACTTCTTGATGGTGAATTTGTTGCATAGTAGTGGGTGAAGCTGTTAATGATGAAAATGGAGATGGGGTATTGTTTGGGTCTAAATTCAAGACTTCTAACACTTGATGATGATGATGACTCTGATGGTCATACGGCTTGAAAAATCCATGTTTTTGTTGGCTCTTACAAATTTCTTCTTCTTGTTTGTCAACAATGGAAGGGTAAAGAATGTTTCTTGGAGCTAAGAGAACACCATGAGCATAAACATTACTCATCTGAACTGATGTTGTTGATGAATGTAATGAAGCTTGAGGTGAAGTTGCAGCAGTGGGAGTTGTAGCAGTAGTAGCAGTGTTAGTTCTATATCTACGCTTGCGAAAAAGAAGAGAACAGTAGAGTTCAGCTAATAATACAAGAATTAGAGCTAATACTATTGCTAAACTTACTATCAATATTAATGTTGCTCCCATTACCAACTTAGCTGACCCCTTCATCTCTTCAGTCCTCTCACACACACTTGCTCCTCTCTCTGTGGAAAGTTTGGTGAACTCAACAGTTTCTTTCACAGATTCTACGGTAAAAAAATGGTAGGAGAAAGGGGGTAAAAGAAGGGGGAAAGGTAAGAGAATTTTTTTGGCGGGAAGAAAAAGTCCTTTACTTTATGTAAGGAAAGTAAATTGCAGGCGCTTTTTTGTTGTTATGAGAAAAGCGTTTGTTTTTGTTCAGACATGGAAGGGTGTTTTGGTCATTTAGACATGTTGGCTGACAAATGAAGAGTCAGACTATCTGAATTCTGAAGTGAATAACTTACACTCATGTACTAGTTCAAATGGAATTCAGTTCACTGTAAGAAAACTGAAGTATCTTCAAATATGCAAGAGAACTCAGCAATAGAAGAGTCTTGAATAAAATGAATTCTCTGAAAAATCATGAAACTCATTCTGATATGTTTAATATTATAAATGTATGGACATGTAGATCAATCAATGTTACATCTATTGAAAACCTAAAGTATAAGTGGAAATGTGGAAAATCAAACCAGAGAATTAGCCTATGAATCAATCATATCATACATATAGAGAGGAACACTACAGTGGCATAGAATACAACAGGAGGATTATTTTACAGACTTTGCACATTCATCAATAGTTTTTAAGTGGCTGCCTATCTTATATAGCTTACCTTTCTCTTAGGGAGGCAATCCGTGCTGCTAAATCGTCGTATTCCGGTAGATTCGGATGGACGAATAATCGCTCAGGTTGGAACGAAGTAGCACGAGAAGGTCCTTTTCCTGCTTCTTTTGGAGGAGTTGCTGGTTCCGGAGGCAAAGACGTCGCCCTAGAAGGCCGACGCCGTTCAGATTCATTGCGACTAGATGGACGACGCCGTTCAGTTTCATCGCGACTAGATGGACGGACATTTGAACTTAATCCTGCTTTTACCATAACGGGTTCGTATTTTGTTGGCTTCTTGCTGTAATGAATCAGTAGTTGATCCATCACCTGTTCTTCTTCATCCTTTCCTTTCTTATGATCGTCATCCAGAGCGTGTTGCAAGCCATTTCTTGCTTCTCTCCTCCTAGCACTTGGAACTCTCCTCATACTGTCATCACCTTCAATGCTGGTGGGATTCTCATAGCCTAATGGTGGTTTCATCTGCCGCCTTCTTACTGACATTGGCTTTGGTTTTGGTTCTCGGTCACTAACGGAATCATCATGATGACTGTACTCATCAACATGATTTACCTTAGCAGGTCGGAATTCCTGCCTTTCGTCATGACTTTTCTCTGATCCAACATTCATGTATCTTCTATGCACCGGAGGCTCTAATAGTGTTTTTTCAGGGCCAAAAGTGTCATTTCGAATACTATTCTTGGCAACATTTGGTTTAACATAAGGAGGAGGGGCGAAACCCTTGTATTGTGGCTTCACTGTTTCTGCAACCTCACGATCTTTTTCTTTTTCCTTAACTGCAGAGAGTTTATCTGCTAACTCACGATCTTTTTCTTTTTCCATATCAGCAGTGTAATCTCGTCTTCTATGAGACCAAAGTTGTTCGTTGTCTCTCTGTGGAACAGTTGCCTCCCTGCTACTTCGTGTCAAGTGCCCATCATTAGCAACTTCCGGTTTTCCATGAGAAGAAACATTATAGTAATCTTTTTTCATGGCGGTTTCCTCTGCAACTACAGTGCGTGCTTTATACACGTTATCTAGGTGGTTTCCTCTTCTGCCAGACATGCTGTCTTCCTTGTCTCTTTTTAAGGCAGTTTCCTCCCTGCTACTTCGTGGCAAGTGCCCATCATTAGCAACTTCGGGTCTTCCACGAGAAGAAACATTATAGTAATCTTTTTTCACGACAGTTTCCTCTGCAACTACAGTGCGTGCTTTATACACGTTATCTAGGTGGTTTCCTCTTCCGCGAGACATGCCGTCTTCCTTGTCTCTTTTTGGAGCAGTTTCCTGGATGCTCTTCTGTGGTTTCAACACATCCTTAGTCACTTCCTTTCTTCCATGGGACAGAACATCCTTGGGGTCTTCTTTCAAGGAAGTCTCTGCTTCCCTGTTATTCTGTGACTTGTTTCCATCATTTTGACGATTCTGGAATGACGCAACTCTGCGTGGCTGATCCTGTGAAATGGTGAGAATTGTTGCAAACAGTAAGTATAGGAGGTTACACCAGAAAACAAATGTGCATACATATGCTTTCAGTAAACTAGATTTAGACTTGAGGATTTGGCCGTGATATGACTGAAGTTCCCCTTGGTTGCCAAAGCTCATCAGAATTCACACATACAAGGCATGCGAAGACACACAGACGAAGAAGATATGCTAGAGTATTTTGATCAAGATATAAAGTGTTAAATGTCATTATTTTTCCCTTTACAGGATATCATAGGCATAACTACAGTATAGATTTTTATTTCCTCGGCTAAAAATTTCTTGGTAAGAAAAGGAAGTACACTTACTTTTACAGGAACGACAGGATTTGAAAGCTTAAGTTGAAAATCCTTGGAGTCCCATTTTACAGAGTATTCTTTGGCAATATCACGCATTAGCTGGAGCTTCTGATCTACTGTAGGGGGGTTGGATGATAACTTCTCTTTGAACTGTTCGCAAAAAAAGAAAATCATCAGCTGTTTAGTAATAGAAGCTTAAGGTAATTAAACAGAGGACTATGCTTCTTTTCGCAAGTGTATAGTAGCACATTACCTCCCGATTCACAAAAGGTTCAACATCATTCCCATATCTCTCGGTAAACATTTGTCTGAGGTCACGTAATTCAGGCAAATCTGCGAATCTTGCCGCAGCGAACATCAGAGATGACACAGCCTCTCTGACTTCTTCAGGACACACACTACAAAGAAAAGAAAGTGAGGGTAAGTTATTCAGTATTGCATTCAAGTGTCACATGAGAGGGGAAAGAACTAAGAAAAGTAAACGCAAAAAGCCAGCCTATGTACGAAATATATCTTGTCAAGGGTTTAACCAGAAGCCAGAGCAAAAATAGCAAGGCGCAAGCAATTGTACAGTAGAAAATTGAGATAGATAAGTTCAGATGCCAACTTTAAACGGAAATGAATTATACTTAAGTTGCACTTGAGCCCACTTTAATTAAGATGATTAGCATGATGAATACAGTACCTTTGCTTTTGCATTACTGAAAGATGCCTGGGAATAATCCCGCAGAATTGCTCTACCAAATCATAACAAAACGAGAGGTTCAGCTCAACTATAAGACCTTCAGCCTATTACAAAAAAGAGCAAACAATCAGACTTTTCAGGAATGAATCATGATAAGAACTAACAAAAAAATTTGTGTAAGTAACCAGGAGCAATGCGATAATTCACACTGCACTGGGCTAAGTACTATGGTTAAGCTGCAGAAGCAAACAGAGAAACATGGGATAAAATTCATGTTATCATCAATGCGTTAATTTCTCCTGCACATAGCTAAACAATGAATATTCATAAACGTCAATCATGAGTAGAGTAAAATTACAGCAAAATTGTTAATAACATATGCTGATAGTCTAACAAAAGAACAAAAACATCACCTAGTAAATTCTGCGGACTAGGTTTGATGACAATTGGACACACTAACAACTGGAATAAAAAAATAACCTAACAAAACACAACAAAACTCTCAAAATCACTAGTCAAACAGCAGGACATCCTAAACATCAAAGAGATTAGAACACTGAGTAAATCAACATAACCTTTATAGACCCTCTCAATCATCTTCTGCGCCTTATAAGCCAATTAAAATCTAAGCATTCAAATCCTCCCATTGAGAACAAACCCCAATCAACTTCCTAAGCATTAGCCCATAAACCCTCAACCACCGAACATCAATTTATGCAAAACTGTGTCGAAAATCAGTAGGATACAGTCATACAGAACATTCAATTTATGCATTACCAGCCGTGCTGACCTTGTTCGATTTATTGGTGTATCAACCCTTGTTTCGAAAAATACAATTTGCCATAAAAGCTACACAACTCCAAAATCTATCAGACGATCTTCGAAATTTAACCCACAAAAATCACCATGCATGTGGCAAATTCACAGGGTAGAAGAACAGTATGGCTTTAACCATCAAACAAACAGAGATCAAATAAAAAAATCAACAAAAATTCTCAAATTCAGATTATATCCAATCAAAAGAGAAGATCAATTCATCAAAAAACTTCTAAGAATCCGAACTTTTCAAAAAAAGAAAAGTAATTCAGAATCTGAAGATTAGAAAGTTGAAGAGGCATTACCCTGCCAAAAGCATTAGTTTCAAGGTTATTAACAAGAAGATCTGCAATGTCTTTCTTCAAATACTTCTGCATTGCATTCCTTTTCCTCCTTATTACATCAATTCTAGCTTTAATCAGCTTAATTGACGATTTACTACGAAAACAAACAAAACCCAAACAATTAATCAAAAAACACATAACCCACATTCAAAACTAAACCGATCAGAAGAACAAACAAACCCCCAAGATTCAAAGATCAAATCTTTCCAATCACAAATCAAAACACTAACCATTTCGAGGAGAATCCTCTCCCTAATAATCCATCCAACATTTTTTTCCTTCAAAAGAATTACTCTGAGTGTTATGATTATGAAAATGCTTAAACCTAATTTGGTTTCTATTTAAAGTGTTTCTATGGGTACTACTGTGAGAGATTCTTATTCAAAACCTGAGAAGCTTTTGTTTTCTAGAGAGAAAGAACAGAATTGTTTATTCTTAAGATTTCTCTCTCTAAAAAAAACAACTAATTTATGACTACTTCTTTTGGACTGTTTTTTGAAACCTGGTTTTTAAACAACGTATACATGACAAACAGTGTAAGACAACACCACTTTCTTACAATATGACGATATTAACCTCACTCTTTTTAGAAAAAGACGGATTATTATGCAGCACAGATGATAATCTTGATGGGTGGTTTTGGCATTTAAGATATAAAGTGAAATACATGGTTTGTTAATCTTGGTGCGGGCAGGCCGGCGGGTAAACGTGAACCAGAAAAGCCGGACTTGGTGATATGCCAGCTGGATTAATTAGGGTTATGGAAAGGAGATTAATTTAGTTTATTTATTACTCAGATTAATCACATAATTAGACAGAATCTTACAGTTTGGGATAATTTAAGATTTCTTGTACTACAGAATTTCTTAAAGGAAATAAATGGTTATTTCATTTTTTTAGTAAATTTTGGTTGTAAATGTTTCTGAGAATTCTTAGCGACTGTAATTAAGTGGATACTGATCATATTTACGGGTCTGAAATCTGAATTTGGAGTAAATTTAATGGTTAATGTCTTGATGAGGCTATGCCAATTGATTGGCAGTTGATGATTATGGTTTTAAAGTTGGTAACCACTAAGTGAAGTGGAATTTGTCTAAAAGAGTATCAATGGATCAATTAAAAAACTTAGCTTAATATTTAACTAGTAGTAGTATTATTAAACTTGGACGCTTTAATTTTTTGTATTTTTCTTTTTGCATGATTCTCTAATAAGTGGACATGGAATATTATTAATTCAAATAATAATTACAAAGTTTGGGGTTTAGATTTCGGAGCCCATCGATTACTTTGTTTATGATGTTAGAAAAGCTAATAAGTATGGAATATCTATTTATTAGGATCTAAACTGTCAACAACATTTATAAATAAAAAAAATCTAAAGTAATGTCATCGATTTATTTTTTTATAGTATACAAATTTGTTTAGAAAATATATTATACCCATAAAATCTTTAAATACAATACTCCATATGTCCCACTAGTAGATGATCTAATTCAAGATTGCATATTTTTTAAGGCAATAAGAAGAAAAGAGTATTTTTAAACATTTTTTCTAATTATATTCTTATGGATAATAAGTTGTAAAATTTAGAAATGATATATATCTTTCAAGCTATACCACATATATACTAAACTTTATATCAATGAAAAACATTTTAAAACACCTACGTAACAAATACAAACATGACTATCAAATTATATATATTTTTTGTACTGATAATAATCAATAAAAAAATAATTTTAGAATTATATCTTTATTTAATGATATAAATCACCCATTAAAGGATCAAATTTAAAAATGATTAATAGGACGAAGGAAGTATGATTTAAAAAAAAACGGGATCATATGATCTCAAATTATTGTAGAAAAATCTTCTGATTAATTGTATTCATCTATTAGAATGTCCATGACGGTTTACATGTCACTTTTCGATAGAAAAATAGATAAAAGATATTTGTCTCTGAAAAGTTAGGATGTTGATAAGCCTGTGAACTAAAGCTACTCACTCCATTGTTAGTGTTTGTACTTTTTTTTTGCCAACTAATATTGAACCTGTAAGTTTCCATGTGAAATTTTAGTAAGGACAGAACTTGGCCTAAGATTTTCTTCCAAATCTTCTTAATTTCACATGGAAACTTACAGGTTCAATATTAGTTGGCAAAAAAAAAAGTACAAACACTAACAATGGAGTGAGGACAGAACTTGGCCTAAGATTTTCTTCCAAATCTTCTTAATTACCAGATATGCACCGGTGAATAGAATCTATGCATGGATAATGAGTTGTCCATACAGGGTATTCCTTCAATACCAAGTAATGAATGAGAATGATAATGAAATTAGTTTTCCTCTAAACTCAAGATCTTGAGCTATTTGTTGGCTTGGATGAAAGTTTAGGTATGGTCATAATACAGTATTATTTACTTGAGCACTAAAATATACTAGTAGTGCTTAGATTTGTTCAGTAGTGGTACTCATTTATTATGATTCTCCGATGTTGATTGCAATAAATAATTAAAAGTTATGTTTTAATCCATGAATGAATAACTAAAAGTAAATTTACTTTAATACGAATAATTTGTGAGTAGAAAAATCAAAGAGTAAGACTACAAGCAATGACTTTGTTCTGTAATATATATACATTTATTTTTTCTTTGAGTACGATACATAGAGACTAAAGGGGGACTCATGATCAACTGTTTTCAATGGTTGTTGAGCCTAAGAAAATGACTACAGAAATCTATGGTGATTTTTTGGAAAAAAATGTTAGTCCCACTCCCATGAATGCATGGACACGAAATTGCTTCTTAATTAGCTTGTTCCTATCCTCAGTCAATACCTAGAACCAAAATTTATTTTTCTTCTTTTTCGGTTTACAAGGATGTTAAATTCAAAAGAGTTGAATGCTTTTTTTTTTTCTTACAGATTCAGATTCTGGATTCGACCTTGGTACAAGTTAGATGTCAGACCGTTTGTTTTTAGTTTAAATTAGATCTGATTTATTATTTGACTTAAATCTAATCATTTATCCGGATTTTTTTGAGTCAGAGAATAAAATATTTATGACTCACGGACGGAAGTAAGCCACTAATTCATATAATTAGTGCATAACGTGAGATAAGGAAAATAAAAATGCGTTCACTTAAGCTTAAGCTTTTAATCCTTTTTATGGAATTTAACTTCTAATGGTCGAGCTTCTAAATTGGTTTAAGATTAGTTAGAATGATGTGGATGTTGGATTAAGACAAGCAAGTGGGACCAAAAGCATCAGATTCTCACATGTACATGGTGCGTAATACTGTATGCATGATCGTCATCTACCCATCATTCATTCGTTGGATTTGGTCTTCCTCTAGGAAGGTATTGATTTTATGTGGCGCAAAAGGTAGAAGAAAATCCATTCCCATGTTGGAACCCAACAGCTACACAAGGGAATGTGGAATCCAGAACAAGAGTGGCCAGACGAGATCATCTGGATTTCGTCTAGTTTCATGCTTCAGTGATAGTGGGATCCACTGTGGTATGGTGGAACCAACATTTTACGGCAGCTGCTCTGATTTATGATGCCGAAAGCAAAGGGTGATTAACGACAACATAAACATAACTCTAGGTCTAGTGGAAGCTTTTTACACCTTCTTCACAAGACTCATCCACGTCATCACTGGGAAGGATCTGGACTTTGCGGAGATAACTACATTTTAGTCTCAGACGTATAACCGTTACATATCCAGTGTTTTTGTCCGGAACTATAATGATTGTATGGTTTTAGATATATATGTTTTATATAGAATGGAGAAAATAAAGAATCCATCCTTACTAATGGAAATCGATCCTTACCTCTCGCTTGCACTATGGACGGAAGGAGTGTGTTATCCACTGTACTAGACAATAGAACACAAATCGTACAACCGTTATAGTTCTAACATTAGATTTTGATTCCTTATAAACGGAGAATCAAGTTGCGAAGTGAGGGGATAGGCTATGGTTTCATGTCTTATATGTTGGGAAATAAAAATGATATTACTAAAATTAATAGTCTCTTACTTAAATTAATTTTTGTTATTTTAATTAGTTTGATGGGTGCTAGGATCACTAGTCCAAACTTGGGTGGAATTAAAGCCATCCATTTTCACTTCTTAGTGAATGAGAAATCTTTGATTATCCCACATTGGGCAAACCAAGGAGGAAGTTCATGCATATTACCACATATGTTCTATATAAGGAAAAGAACTAGTGGATTGGATATGGACTTGGGAAATGGACTAGTGGGCAAATGCATACATGTACGGTGCTTCACACCGAAGCACCGCAGGCCGCGGGCTTGCGGGCTTGCGGAGCTTGCGGTGCTTGCGTGTGCTTTTGCGTGTGTTTTTGGCGTGAGCCTTGGCGCGAGCCTTGGTGCGACCCTTGGTGCGACCCTTGGTGCGATCCTTGGTGCGATCCTTGGTGCGACCCTTGGTGCGAACCTTGGTGAGAACCTTGGTGCGAACCTTGGTGCGATCCTTGGTGCGACCCTTGGTGCGACCCTTGGTGCGACCCTTGGTGCGATCACTGGTGCGACCACTGGTGCGACCATTGGTGCGAGCCTTGGTGCGAGCCTTGGTGTGAGCCTTGGTGTGAGCCTTGGTGTGAGCCTTGGTGTGAGCCTTGGTGCGAGACTTGGCGTGACCATTGGTATGACCATTGGCGTGACCATTGGTGTGAGCTTGGCGTGTGCCTGCGAGTGCACACGTGTACCCATCAATGAGAAAACGTTTCTTTAACTTTAAATAAATATTTTACCGTTTGAATTAAATGGAAAATAAAATCATAAATAATTTTTTAATTAAAACAATCTTAACGTTTTGTTTTAATGGGGATTTAATATTTGAAATTAAATTTTCACCGTTTTAAAACTCAAAGGTTTACTTCTCCTATAAAAGAACAATATTGCTAAGATTTATGTTTACCCCAGTCGCAGCCACTGTCCTGACGACTTTTCACCATCTTCTTGCTTTGTATTTCGCACTAGTTTTACATTCTTATTTTCATCTTCTGTTAAGTTCACAACGGGCCAACGAGCTTTGCTAGCTGGGTTGGTATCAGGTGATTTTATCCTGAATTCAAGTTTGTCACTGAAAGGGTATAGCAGCATCTTCCTGAAGGTGTACCTGGCAAATATTGAGTTAAGGGCAGTCTGTTGAACAGGCGACTTCACCTCTCTATGTTTGAGTGTGTGTGCATTTTAATTCTAACACTCCCTTAATCATCTTCAAGTTCTCTGTGTTTGTTTCTCTCTGTTACAGGAAGTATATTATCCAACATTATAAAGAGTTGTGAACTCTTCACAAGACTCAGTCTCATACAATTTCGATAGTAAAGAAATACCCCTGTGTGTTAGCATGTCATGAGTTGGAAGGAAATTATGCACTGTCGGCTCGTCGTACAAAGAAAAATATTTTTGGACAAGTGTTTATGAGTAAAAAATGATTTGAGGGTAAAAGTGGAGATGGTGAAGGAGGGTAATGCTAGTCAGAGCAAGGAGAGATCAAGTTATGCTAGTCGAAGTAAGTCACTTGATTAAACACAAAATTACTTAAACATCTAATATTTGTACTGTTTAAGTACTTTTAAGATTCGAGAGATCAGTACGAAATCAGCCTAAATCAAGAAATGATCGTTCCGATTTCGTTTCAGTCACAAAGGAAGGAGAAGGGTTGATTTGTGGGGAGGGAAGCAAAGAAAGTATTGAGATCAAATGAGGTTAAATATCGATGGTTGTATGTGTTTGAACTGTTGTAAAGACAAAATGATAGCTTTGTGATCCTTTGAGTTCTTATCAGATGAAAAACTCTTGTTGTTTGTCGATAGTTTGAAGAACCTATTTATAGCATTGGAAGTTAACACATTGATCTCGTAAGTGGTGGCAGTTGTAGAGGAGTGAGAGAGTAGAGAAGTGGAGATCATGTGTTGATAACCAATTCCGTGTTAGTGGGACATGACAGTTGTGCGACCATTATTTCCTTCACTCCTTCAACTGTCGACACGAATTTTTACTTTCTCGTTGTGGGTGTATCGTTACACCACACGTGTTGTAGGCTGCCAGACCAAAACCCTAGTGAATGCCCCCCCATGTGACATAATTGATGTCTCGAGCATGGTTTAGTCTACTTTGTATACGATTAGTCAGTTTTTGACCTAGCTAGACCGTCAGTCTTAGCATGTTGATGAGTCTAGCATGTTGACTCATTGATGGACGAAACACTAGTTGTGTGCTGAGACAAGCAGTGATGCTTAATAAATTATGAAAATTTATTAATATTGACACTGGTTGTGTTGTATCAGTATATCGCAACGATACTCGAATGATGCTTATCGTTCGAGCCTCAAGTCTCATGAGCGCTTGGTCGTGCGAGCACCAAGTCACATGAGCGCTTGGTCATGCAAGCACCAAGTCAAGTGAGTGCTTGTTCATGCGAGCATCAAGTCGAGTGAGTGCTAGCAAATTGTAAAATATTTAGTTTCGTCAGAGTAGGACAAAACTAAGGTTATTTAAATATTGATAGCGGAACCAATTGAATTAAACCCTAATATGACAGATGAACCATGCCAGATGAACAATGGTAGATGAGTAACTAGTGGAGAGACCAACTAGAGAAGATGGAGAATCCCATAGAAGGAGGACCGGCCAAGGTGGTGGGACCGGTCAAAGGTAGGTCCAATCATGGATTAAGCACGAATTTGGTAGTCAGTAGGACTATGCTTCACATACTATGTCGTCTTTACATAGCTCTACAGAGTTATATGTTTGAAGCAAGAGATCAGTATCACGGCCCACCCATTTTCCAACATATTGGGCTGGCCCGTGAGAAGATTCTAGAGCATTATGGAAGAAGATGGAGAAGACCACAAGCTTCTGGAATATTCTAGGATATTATAGAATGTCCCTTGTACTATAGAATATTCTTTGTATATTCTTGTAAATAATAAAATACTCTAGAAAGAGATGATTCTAAAACATCTTCTAGGATCATCCATAGAACTCTATATAAGGAGGAGAGCTTCATTTGCTCAAGCATCCACGAAGAGTTCTCTAAACATTGTAATATTCTCTCTCCGACAATCAAATACTCTCTCCTACTTTAAAATCTCTAAGTCTCCACTTCCTTTGTGTTCTTTTAGGCTTACTTGAGAGTTCAAGTGCCGTACGGTCTTATCCAAAATCTAAGCCCGTGACAGTTTGTATCAGGGCAAAGTTTGAGACTCAAGAAATGGCTGACGGTAATAGCAACATCACCATGGAGAAAGGTGTCGATGGCCAGAACAAGAAAAGGGCAAAGTCCAAGGATACGCAATCAAGTCTTGAGGCGAGAATGGTATCCATGGAAAAACGAGTGAGTGACTTTCTTATGCGCGCCGAGGAAGAGTTCCTAACAAATGAAACTATTGAGGGGTGGAAAAATACCATGGAAGATGCTATAAACAATGCGGTAGATGCTATCAAGATGGACGCGGATGCCGGGGTCCAAGATGCGGTAGATGATACCGTGGAGGAAGTGAAGGCCAAGTTGTTGTCGGTCGAGCAAGAACTAGAAATGGTTAAAGGCGAGTTGGTGTTGTACAAGAGGGCTGTAATAAACTAAGCCTTGCGTGACGGACCAAGCAAACTCACAAGAGAGGATGCTCCCAAGCCAAAACCGTACAACGGAAAGAGAGATGCGAAGGAGATTGATACTTTCCTATGGAGATGCGGGAGGTATTTCGAACACCTTGAGATGAAGGATGATTCAAGGAAGATAAATATAGCAACAATGTTTCTCATGGAAAACGCCTTAGCATGGTGGAGACTTCGGAGCCAAGAAATTCAACAAGGTATGGCTAATATCTCTACTTGGCCAGAATTTAAAGTTGATATTAAGAAGTACTTTTACCCGAAGAATGCGGCTTACGAAGCGAGAGTAAAGTTAAAGTATCTTCGTCAAATGGGTACGATCAAAGAGTATAACGAGACGTATACAAACTTGATGTTGGAAATACCCAATCTGCCCGAAAAAGAAAAGTTCTTTAACTTCTTGTGTGGAGCAAAGCCATGGGTAAAACAAGATCTGGATCGTCGTCGTGTTCAAACGCTGACCGAGGCAATAGCCGTAGCCGAAACCTTGATCGAGAATACAAGGCCAAGCTTCGAAGAAAGAGGGAAGACTTCAAGGAATACAAGCTTCGAAGAAAGAAGAACTTCAAGAAGTCACCATGCCAAAGGTAGGGAAGCGAAAAAAGATAGAGACAAACATACCCCGAAAAAGTTTCTTGCGTGGAAAAACAAAACTCCCGAGCATAAAGATAAAAGTAATCCATCCTACTCTTGGTTCTTATGTGAAGAGAATCATAAAATCCGTGATTTCCCGAAGAAGGGTAAACTCAGTGCGTTGATGGAGGAAAGCGGATCCGAAGAGGAACGTGACCCCGTGGTGAGTTCGCTCCAAGTACTAAGAAGTGTCCAAGCTAAAGCGGATCAGCCCAAAAGCAAGGACAAGACTCTCATGTTCGTAGACGTCAAGGTGAATGGGAAGACATCCCGTTCTTTAGTGGATACAAGATCCACACACAACTTCGTGTCAAAGAAAGAAGCCTTACGGCTAGGCATGAAGTTCGCCAAAGGAGGAGGTACCGTGAAGGCGGTAAACTCAGATGCGAAGCCACTAGAAGGCGTGGCACGTGGTTTGGAAATGCATCTCGACAAGTGGGCGGGACCGGTCGATTTCTCTGTGATCCCCATGGACGACTTTGACATGGTGTTGGGGATGGAGTTCATGTGCGAACAGCGTGCCATTCCCATGCCACCTTTTGACTCCTTGTGCATACTCGGAGAAAAATCAGCACACCTTATCCCGGTGACTAAGGAGAAGAAGAATACCACGGTGCTATCGGCGATACAACTTTCAAAAGGGTTTAAAAAGGGTGAGGTAACCTTCATATCAACGATGAAGGAGGAGAAACCGACTACCCAGGACGAAGAAGTTTCGAAGGGCATAAAGAAGGTTCTCGAAGAGTTCGAGGACTTGATGCCGAAGGAGCTGCCCAAGAAGTTACCGCCAAGAAAGGAGATCGATCATGCGATCGAGTTGGATCCTAGCGCTAAGCCTCCCGCGAAAGAACCTTATCGAATGTCCCCACCGGAGTTGGCTGAGCTAAAGAAGCAACTTAAAGACTTGCTGGATGCAGGTTATATCCAGCCATCAAAAGCACCATACGGAGCACCAGTGCTGTTCCAAAAGAAAAAGGATGGATCAATGAGGTTGTGCATCGAATACTGGGATCTAAACAAGGTGACCGTGAAGAACAAGTATCCAATACCGCTCATTGCAGATATGTTCGATCAACTAAGAGGGGTAAGATACTTCTCAAAGTTGGACTTGCGGTCGGGATACTACCAAGTAAGGATCGCGGAAGGCTACGAACCAAAAATGGCGTGCGTCACGAGGTATGGGGCTTACGAATTCCTTGTGATGCCTTTCGGCTTAACTAATGCACCCGCTACTTTCTGTACGTTAATGGCCAATATATTTCACCCATACTTGGATAAGTTTGTGGTGGTCTATCTTGATGACATAGTGATCTATAGCAAGACGTTGGAGGAGCACGAGATCCACTTGCAGACTGTTTTCCAAGCATTAAAGGAAAAAAATTTATATGTGAAGAAAGAGAAGTGCTCCTTTGCCCAAGAGGAAGTCTCCTTCCCAGGTCACAAAATCAGTAGCGGAAAGCTTATGATGGAAGATGCCAAGGTCTTTGCCATACAAGATTGGACAGCCCCTACCAAAGTGCCGGAGTTGCGATCGTTCCTAGGCCTTATCAACTACTGCCGAAGATTCATCCTAGAATACTCAAGAAAGGCAGCCCCGTTGACAGACTTATTGAAGAAATGGAGAGCTTGGGAGTGGACGGCCCGATGTCAAGAAGCACTCAAGGAGCTAAAACAGGCAGTGGTCGAAGAGCCGGTTTTGAAGCTGCCCAACCCAAGCCTACCGTTTCAAGTACACACGGATTCTTCGGACTTTGAAATAGGGGGAGTGTTGATGCAAGATGGACACCCTATCGCGTTCGAAAGTCGCAAGTTGAACGACACCGAGAAGAGGTACACCGTGCAAGAGAAGGAGATGATGGCGTTAGTAAAATTGCTTGCGAGTATGGAGACATTACCTTCTCGGATCAAAGTTTATAGTCGAGACGGACAACGTAGCGACGAGCTACTTTCAAACGCAGAAGAAGCTAAGCCCAAAGCAAGCTAGGTGGCAAGACTTCCTTGCAGAATTCGACTATGATCTCGAGTACAAACCGGGTAAAGGTAACGTGGTTGCGGATGCACTTAGTCGAAAGGCGGAGTTTACCAATCTCACGCAAGCCAGCAACACGTTAATGGACCATGTGAAGGAAGGTTTGAGCAAGGATCCAACGTCGAAGAGTATGGTAGAGTTCACCAAAGACGGCAAAACAAGAAAGTTTTGGATCAAAGATGACCTGCTGTTCACTACGGGAAGAAGGGTCTACGTGCCTCGGTGAGACAACTTACGGAGAAATATCATCAAGGAGTGTCATGACTCGCGGGTCACCCCGGCACCCATCGCACACTAGCCTTGGTGCACGAGAAATTCCTCTGGCCACAACTCCACGATGACATAGAGACATATGTGCGGACATGTCTTGTATGCCAACAAGACAAGGTTGTGCAAAAGCAGCCCGGCGGACTGTTACAACCGCTGCCCATTCCGGAGAGACCATGGGAAAGTGTCTCAATGGATTTCATCACATGTTTTCCCAAGTCAGACGGGTTTGGCACGATTATGGTGGTGGTAGACAGATTCACCAAGTATGCTACATTTGCAGCAGCCACACCGAGATATACGACATACGAGGCATCCAAGTTATTCTTCAAAAATGTGAAGTATTAGGGAGTTCCAAAGACATTGTGAGCGATCGAGACGTACACTTCACGGGAAAATTTTGGACGGAGCTCTTCAAGATAATGGGTACCGAGCTGAACTTTTCAACAAGCTTCCACCCTCAATCCGATGGGAAAACCGAGCGGGTGAATGCATTTTTAGAGCTATACATTCGACATTATGTTAGCGCCAATAAGCGAGATTGGTCCCGGTTACTCGATACAACCCAATTCTTCTACAAATTGCAGCGTTCGGAGTCTACCGGGAAGAGCCCATTCGAGCTCGCAACCGAACAACAACCCTTGACGCCAAGTACTTTGGACACTTCTTATGCAGGTGCTAGCCCCGGAAGATACAAGACCACGAAGGATTGGCAGCAACAAAGAGACTTAGCACACGCCCAATTGATAAAGGTGGCTAAGAAAATGAAGAAGTGGGCCGAAAGAAAGAGGCGGCATGTGGAGTTCCAAGCTATGGTGTTTGTCAAGCTTCTGCCCCAACAATTCAAGTACACTCGGCAACTACACAAAGGCTTGTTACGCAAGTACGAAGGGCCGTTCGAAGTACTAGCCAAAGTGGGCAAGGCTTCTTACCGAGTGAAACTCCCATCAAAGATGAAAATCCATCCCGTCTTCCACCTAAGCAATTTAAAGGCATTCAACAAGGACGAGGAAGACGAGAGTCGAGGAGTATCAAGTCGTGCACCACCCATGATTGCCACTTTTTTTCGACAAAGCTGTAGACGAGATACTAGCCGACCGTATTATTCGAAGGAAGGGAGTGCCACCTTGCAAGGAATACTTAGTGAAATGGAAAGATGCATCGGTACAAGAAGGAACATGGGAGTCCGAAGAGTCCCTATGGAAATTCAAAGATGCGATCGACCAGTTTCATGCACAAGCCGTGATGAGGATGTCGTGATAATAGGTGGGGGAAAATGTCATGGCCCACCCATTTTCTTACATATTGGGCTGGCCCGTGAGAAGATTATAGAGCATTATGGAAGAAGATGGAGAAGACCACAAGCTTCCGGAACATTCTAGGATATTATAGAATGTCCCTTGTACTATAGAATATTCTTTGTATATTCTTGTAAATAGTAGAATACTCTAGAAAGAGATGATTCTAGAACATCTTCTAGAATCATCCATAGAACTCTATATAAGGAGGAGAGCTTCATTTGCTCAAGCATCCACCAAGAGTTCTCTAAACATTGTAATATTCTCTCTCTAACAATCAATACTCTCTCCCACTTTAAAATCTCTAAGTCTCCACTTCCTTTGTGTTCTTTTGGGCTTACTTGAGAGTTCAAGTGCCGCACGGTCTTATCCAAAATCTAAGCCCGTGATATTAGGCTTTGGTAGAAAGAGCATAAGAGTTTTAATAGAAAGAGAAAACCCTTAAAATAAAATAATATAGCTTTGTTGGAGAAAATATGGGAGCGGGGACCGGCCAAGGGAGGCCGTCCGGACGGCCGGTTAGTGTCGGTCCCACAATCTACCTATTTTTATTATTATTTTATTTCTTTCTCTTCGATGCTCTTCGCGCTATGCTTCAAGGAACATTATTGTTATTTACACCCGTGGGTCTTAGTTTTAATGAAAATTTTAAACATGACGTCTTTTAGTAAAAACGATGTAGGTTCTTCATACGAAGTCTGTTTTCGATGATCAGCCCAATTCGGAATCCTGAGATCGCTGATTTTGTAACATCCCAACGATGTCGAATCAATCGTTCAAGGAGAATTAGTTGGTGTAGTGACACTCATAGGATGATAAAACATTGTATAGAGAGCATTGATTGGTGAAGCATGGCTTATTTGCATGATGGAGAGACCAAGATTGACCCGTGTGTAGCACAAGCGTATTACTCCAAAGAGGAAATCTTTGTTGGACCAAGATTTGGAAGCTAATTGCTATAAAAGGGGTAAACCCTATTATTATTCTTCTTGCTCCACGAACGACTCTCTCTTTTCCTCTCCAACAACAACAAGTCTTCCCTCTTCTCGCCGGTGTCCATAGCTCCGACCAAAAAGTAATCCGGTAAGTTTTTTTTTTAATTCTTTACATGAACTGAGTTGTTCACGGATCAAAACAAAAAAATGTATTTTTTGATTTGCGAATAGTTCTTCATGAATTTGCATGATCAGAAGATTTTAATCACTTGATGATTTTTTTTAATAAGCTATGGCGCCTCCAGGTTTATTCTGATTCGGATTCTTTGGAAGAAGAAAGGAAAAACAGATATAAGAAAAGCTAAACTCTTCGAAGGCTAAGAAGTTTGCTAAGTACCAAGAGAAACGAAGTCAGCTGGAGCGTAAGAGACTGGCACAGGATTATCAAAAAAAGTCCAATGATGGTGTAGCTTCTGATTCTGATGCGCATGAAAAATCTTCTGACTGGGAGCCTATTGGTTATGAACCTGAACCTTATCCTCCTAATGAAGCATTAGATCTGATCTTTGACTTGAACACCATAAAGAAGAATATTTAGATATGATTGAAGGAGATCATGAAGAAAGCTTAGAAGAAGCTATGGCCGGAGATCTTGAAAATAATTCTGAAGAAGAATCTGAGGAATTTTCCGAGGGAGACTCTGAAGGAAAAGAATGCGATGATTTGGAAGATGACGCTGACGAGTCTGACTAGACTCTTTTATGTCATGACTATCATGTCTTTCTTTAATGCATAAGAAACTTTATTTTCGTAATTTATGATTACTTCTTTAGGATTAAGCATCTTTATTCAACTGTTAGTTAATCCGAATTTTTTTTAAATAAACATACATATTTTATTTAAGTGTTCTGATAGCATCTTTGTCCTCTCGAGATGATTAACTGAATAGAATTTATGTGTATGAATGAAAAATCTCATCATCAAAATTTCAGATTTAGGGTTTTCACTGAAAACGTTGTAAAATCTTCATACCAAGTCGATTTTCGATGATCTACTCCAACTTTTTCATGCACACAAGATGATCTATCTCCCCTCGCGGAAAAATTTGAGTTTTGAGCTCATTCAAGCCCTCAAAAAGGCGAAACAAATAGAAGTCAGAAAGAATTGAGGAATTTTTCAGCTCTAACTTAATTTACCGTTTCAATCATATCTATTTGCTCACTTATTCGATTGATGTGAAATTTTGATATGTTGTAGAGGACATACATACGAGGAGTTTGGTATATAAATAACCCCTTAATTCATCACCAATTCCTCCCAGATTGGAAGGATATAACCGCGGCGAAGCTACAAACCGTCGAGAAATATTTTTGCACATCGCAGGCGAGTCTTCGCAGAACGCAGAGAGAACTTCGCGAAGTACGAACAGATCTTAACAAAATCCAAATGGATCACGAGAAGACAAAGGAATATCTTCAAAAGTCTCAATCAGATCTTCGCACAACACGAACATATGTTGAATAAATTCTTAAGACCAACAAATTTTAACGAAGGATAACAAGGATTTTGAGGGCTGCATGAAGGAGAGAGATTGTACCATTGCCCGTTACAAAGGTAAATTTGGAAATATAACTGATAAGAACCTGGATCAACTGTCCATTTCTCAATGTAGAAGGTCACTAACCTTCTTTTACTTCGTCAAGTTACTACATATGCGAATTACTTGACTAACTATTTTTCTATGTTCTTTTTATATTCAGAAAAGAGGATGAGGGAGGAACTGGAGCAGACTCGGAAAGAATTAGAGAAATCTCGCAAGATCTAGCGAAAGCCGAAGCTGACAGAGATGCCGAAGCCAAAAAATACAAGGAACTAGATGAGGAATTTGATCAGTTCGAGTTTCGTAACAAGGTCGCCTTTAAGCAGGTGAAGAAGTATTATCAAGAATCTACATACGTGATCTGCCAAAAATTCGTTGAAAACTTATGCGAACAGTTTAAGCTTCCCCAAATTAGAGTGGACCCTCTCGAAGGAGAAGATGAGAAAGATGGCGAAGAAGGAGATGATTAAATAAAAGATGACAAAGTAATTCATATTGAGGAAAAAGATCCAATCAACGAAGTTAATCCAAACGAAGCTGAAGCTTCTACGAGAAATGATAAGGTTGACACTTCTTCTGAGCAAGAGAACTCTGGTACCGCACCTGGCAATGACGTAACCTAAAACCACTTTGTGAAAATCATTAGTTTCCTCTGCTTATGGCTGCCTCCTTAGTTTCTTTTTCCTGTTTGCTTGTAGTCAATGTAGTTGATGGTTCTCCTTCACTTTGACAATCTGGGCGCTCCCAATCTTGGGGGCTGTAAATGATATTTTGTTAACTTTGTTACCTGTTTAATTGATAAATATAAATAAATTAACAAGTTTCATCATTTTTTTTAAATTATGTCTTCCTTTAATGTTCGTACGAAAATGACATATAATCTTTCCTCTTTTCGCTAGTGTAATATTGTTTTAAACAAAAATTTTGTTATAATTTAACCGATATGTTTCTGATGCCCAATTATTTGGACGATAAAGTCATAGACCCTAATAAACTTGCGACTCCTAAGTCTTTGACCTTGCCTTATTTTTTTATACGAAGCGGTGCATTAATAATAGTCATTTACTTCGTCGGCGAAGTTGAGAGCCTAAATACTCCAGCGAGAAATAGTCTTGCATCCTCCCCTTATCTGGCTACTGAGATCTCTAGAGGAGGGTTCCATCCCTTTATGTTTCCCCTGGTTGCTTTTCAATGAAGCTTACTTCTGGTCCGTGTACCTAGCTCCTCCCATCCCGTTATGCAACAACCAGTTTGTTTTTGTGGACCCCTTTATTCCCTTGCCGTTTTGTCTTGGGGTACGAATTCCACATCATAAGAGAGGTTTCTTGGGACCAGGCATAAACTACCAAGGACTTGGCCCATATGGAGATGGCCGGTAACGCTTCAAAGGCCCCGAGAACCCATGCCTCATCCGTGTACCTCGACGCCTCTTTCGTAGTTTATACCTCCTGCTGAATGTCTTTCGTCAGGCTATGATGCGGCGAGAAGCGGCGAATCACACCCCGACGATATTCAGTGAATGTAGGTCTTAAATGCCTCTTGCCTTTAGGCGTATATGTCTTATCTGCCTTATAATGAGCTCTTAGCTTCCCCTTCACTACAAGAAAAACGGGTTTGAGCGTCTAAAATCTTAGCAAGAGTTCGAAAATTTAGTCGTTTAAATAGTTTAAGCGTTTAAAATTGCAACTGCCAACATTTTTGGCGGCAATAAACATGTGTCCACTATTATTTAGCAACGAAAAAAATACACTTAATCGCTAGATCCTTTGTTCAAGTAATTTATAGCAACTAAAATAATCAACATGTAGCTATTCACTTTAAGGCACCGACTCGTAGCAACAACAAAATAAATTGGTTGCTCAAACCTCTCTCAGCAACTAAGTTTGAGCCACAACCATATATGTTTAATTGCTAGATCTGTTTTTCAAGTAACTTATAGCAGCTAAAAGTTGATCATGTAGCTATTCACTTTGAGGCACCGACTCGTAGCAACAACAAAATAAATTGGTTGCTCAAACCTCTCTCAGCAACTAAGTTTGAGCCACAACCAAATATGTTAAATTGCTAGATCCGTTTTACAAGTAACTTGTAGCATCTAAAAAAGTGATCATGTAGCTATTCACTTTGAGGCACCGACTCGTAGCAACAAAAAAGAATATTGGTTGCTCAAACCTCTCTCAGCAACTAAGTTTGAGCCACGACCAAATATGTTTAATTGCTAGATCCGTTTTTCAAGTAATTTATAGCATCTAAAAAAGTGATCATGTAGCTATTCACTTTGAGGCACAGACTCGTAGCAATAGAAAATGAATTGGTTGCTCAAACCTCTATCAGCAACTAAGTTTAAACCACTGCTCTAAGAGATTCTGGTATTATACAATAAAAAAGATTAAACCCAAAACATCTTTATCAAACCCAAAACTTAAATTCAGAAAACAAAAAGAAATCCTATGACCTGGACATCTATCGTTATCTTAATACTTCCCTCTCTCCTAACTACTCTTCTCATCTTCTTGAAGATAAATACTTCCGCCCATTAACAGTCACCCTGAACCAAAATCTAAGACCTCAAATTTCAGCACCCGATCTTGAAATCGAAGCTGGCGATGATGATTTAAAGTCGGTTAATAAGAATTGGGTGTACATTCGATGGGAATCATGCAATTGAAGATGGTGAGGATGATTTAAACTCGATCAGTTCATGCAATCGATGCAATTGAAGATGATGAATATCTAATTAACCTAAATTCTCAACGATGCTGATGAAGGTGATGGGTTAGAGTTGATTCTGGCGACGAAAAAGTTTGTGGGTTTCTCTTCTTTGACGAGTTAAGTAATTCTGATTGTCTTCATCTTGATTTGATTATAGTTATGTTATATGAAAATGGGTTTTTCAAAAATTGATGAAAATAATTTAGGATTTTGCTTTCGTATCATTCTTAAATTTGTTTATTTTGCAAATTATCATGTTTTTGTTGGTGGTTGTTGTGGGTGTGGGTGGTTTTGGTTATTGGTGGTGGTGGTGGAGGAGGTGGCCCTGATCTGTATTGCTATTGGTGAGAGAGTGGTGCTGGTGGTGGGTGGTGAGTGGTCCTGAGTGGTGGTGGTGGTTGTTGATGATGGGTGTGGATGATATTGCTGGGTGCTGGTGGTGTTGTTATATGGCTAAGGCATGAGACATAATCCTCTTTGTTCAATTTTCTCCAATTGGAATGTTTTAATGGTGTGTTTTCCTGCTATTTTTGTTCTGCAAAATTGGATCCTTAGAGTACCCTAGCGGGCATTGTTATTGCTTCACTGAAGTTCCGAGTAGAGAACATAGTGGCCTGGATTAGTTGATGTATCAGAAGAACTAGTGATGATGAGGATGTTTTAACTAGGACACAATGAAAATATCTAGAATGTTGCTTTGTTTTTCATCAAAAGGAAGTTAACTAGGCTTCAACATTTGATTCTTTTGTTGACTGTCGGGGACCAGGTAGCGGTGTGTTTGATTATTTGAAGTGGAAGTGTTGCTTTACTGATTTGTAGTTTAAGTCGTATGCTTGTTTGCATTTCTTTTTAACTATTTTTAGTGTTAGTATAATACAATTTGTAGCCTTCAGGAATTTTGCGTATCGTCTTATTTTTCTTTCTTAGCCAATTGAATTGTGTCATTTCGTGACCATGATAATCTTCTAGTTAGAATTGATCAAGGTGACCTAGTTGAAATCCCAAGTTCAGCAATAGATATGATCTTATTCTTCCATCCCCGCTTAATTACATTGTATCAGGATAAAGGGAACCTTAAAGCCAGGGTTTGCAGAGAACTCGCCGAAGAAGGTGCAGGATGTACAACAGAGGGGTGCTCCCTAGAAGACGTCAGTAGGAAGTGGTGGTAATGTTTGTGTCAGCTGCAAGTTTGGTGAAATGCTCTTGTTGGTAACCTTTGCTTTGTTTATTTTCAGTTAATGTATCATCGTCACCTTGATTTCTTAAATGTGACCTCTGATTGGAAAGTTAAGGTCCATTTGTGAAACTGAGAACAAGCAAAGAAAAACACTGATCTTTGTAAATGTTTTAGATCTGAAGACTAAACTCGTGTTTACGGAGGCTTAACCTTCTGCTGCACTGATATATGATATATATCACTAAATCAAATGGTTTATCAATTACAATGATTTTTTTCTTCTCTTTCCTCTCTCTTTTTAGCCATCAATTGAAGCATTAGTTTACCTCATATTGATACTGTGGTACACGATTATAACTTTAGATTTTAATTCCTGATTGTAAATATTTAGGCATGTACCCAAATATATCGATATGAGATGCTTCTAGCAAGTAGGGACTTACTCGTAATTTTAGAAGAGTGTTGTTAGTTTGCTAGTTGAGTTTTTCTTCGGTCGAGTGAGTATTAATTTTTGATACCCAACAGGTATTATCCTTACAATTATGGACCATTCGCCTCTGACTTCAAAGGTCTTGGGAGCACTTTCATTAAGTTCTAGATGGGTGCTCCTTTTAAACCCTTCGATCAATTGATGGATGTTCTCCCTCCGAGAAGGTAAATCACTAATGTATGGTTGTCTGTGAGGCACTTTGATTTAATAAATAAAAAGTCTTTTTCACAACTAACTTGAAGTTTACCTCTATATAGTGTAAGTGCACTTCCTGGGCCATATTGGAGTCTGATGACTTCGGAAGAATCCAGTCTGGTCGACTTCTACCCAGAAGGTAAGGAACTGGTTTTATGGTTTTGATTGAATGCTTATGACAATTTAATTAACGTCTTAACATTTCATGATCAGATTTCGAGGTCGACACTGATGGGAAGCGATACTTGTGGCAGGTTGCTACTAGACCCTTTAACTGTCATTACCAATCCAATTTTCTATCCTAGTAAGTCTATATAACTATATGGTTGACTAATATTGAAGGGAACTGCCAAACTTCCTTTCATAAATGAAGACTGCTCCTAGAAACCAAGAAAGTAGAGAAGGAACTAAAGGTAATACGTAATGATTCAATGGCTGTTCCTGTTAAATTGATTTATATTATCTTATGCTTGGTTGTGGCTGTCCTTACAATATCTAAGGAAAAAGAGTCGAAGAGGAATTATGAGACAGCGGATATGATGTTCATAAGCCGATTTCACGGTTTGGTTCCAAACATTTTGTTGTGTAAAAACGCATTTACTAAAGTTCCAATCGACGCCCAAGTACCATCTCCAAACATATTGCCTAAATTACTTTCTGTCTCTCACAGTGCTGGGTTAAACGGTTATGTTCTTGAATGCAGTGAGGAATTGGTGAACTTTATTGATGAGGAGGATGGCGTAATGTAAGCTCTGTAGATGCACCTTAATAAACTTCTTAAGCTCTGTAGATGCACCTTAATAAACTTCTTGAGAAAGTTGAACTTCCCGAAAAGGTGATTAAATTCTGGCTGTAAATATAGAGATGATTTTACCGAAGAAAAATTGTTCACAGGGATTGATACGGTACTGGTCTACTTTGTACTTGAGTTTTGTATTATTTCGGCGGCCCGACTTATCTTCCTCCTTTCCCCCAACTTAATTTTATGTGAAGGGGTACCTACTGATGTTTTAGTTTTAATTTCAATTGTCTTGCTGGTCATTTTCTTTTGACAGATCTTTTGTTGGGGACCATGAAAAGGACTGCATCTCAAAGTAACATTGAAGGGAGAATTGTCAATGTTTCTTCTGAAGCTCACAAATTTGCATACAAAGAAGGGATTTGCTTTGATAAACTCAATGATGAGTTAGGGTTCGTAGTTTGATAATAAAGATTTTGTTACACTCTCTTCCAACATGATAGTTTCACTTTTTCTTGAAATGATTGAGTTTATAATAGCTTGTATTAGTTTGCAGTGGATTTATGCCTTTTTACAACCGTTGGATTTATTTTGCAGTGCGCCAAAACTTGGCCATTCCCTTTAACACCGTTAGATAAAGTAATTTAGATGAATTCGACTAAAATTGAAGACAATAAGTCAAATTGGAGAAATTAGACAGACGCAAATCCATATTGGGCAAATGTGAGTTAAAACTGTAGTGAAATTGAAGAAAATAGAAAAAACAACTCTTTTGAATTGAGGCGATTGCGTCAAATTGAAGCCAAATATGCGTAAATCAAAGTTGAATTGTAGCGAGATCAGGGGAAAGTGGAGAAATTGAAAATTCAGTCCTTTTGAATTGAGACGATTTCATTGAATTGGGAGGCAATTCTCCATCACCGTTGGATAAGGTGGTGATCCGTGTGCTTTTTTATATTTTGCAAATACATTCGGTTAAAATGATGCATAACTGGAAAAAACTGATGAAATCCGATTGAATCTGAGTGAGGCGAGCAAGATTGATGGATAACAAACAAAACTAAGTGAAGTGGATGGGATAAAAAATAAAATTTAGTGAGGTAGATGGTAGAAACCGATAATAAGTGAGGTAGATCGAAATTGGATAAAATTCAATAAATCTAAGTGAAATCGAGTGAAATTGATTAAAAATTGATATAATTTGAGTAAGATCGATCAAAATTGAGTGTATTCTTGTCGGTTCGATAAAAAATTAAGTGAATTTTAGTGAGATTGATGAAATTATAGTTTAATATAGTTAGATTTGTTAGATCGATAAAAAACTGAATAAGTTTGATCGAAATTGGATAAAATTCAATAAATCTAAGTGAAATCAAGTGAAATTGATAAAAAATTGATATAATTTGAGTAAGATCGATCAAAATTGAGTGTATTCAAGTTGGTCCGATAAAAAATTGAGTGAATTTTAGTCAGATTGATGAAATCATAGTTTGATATTGTTAGATTTGTTAGATCGATAAAAAAAAATGAATAAGTTTGATCGAGATTGGATAAAATTCAATAAATCTAAGTGAAATCGAGTGAAATTGATGAAAAATTGATATAATTTGAGTAAGATCGATCAAAATTGAGTGTATTCAAGTCGGTTCGATAAAAAATTGAGTGAATTTTAGTCAGATTGATGAAATCATAGTTTGATATTGTTAGATTTGTTAGATCGATAAAAAAATGAACAAGTCTGATCGAAATTGTATAAAATTCAATAAATCTAAGTGAAATCGAGTGAAATTGATAAAAAATTGATATAATTTGAGTAAGATCGATCAAAATTGAGTGCATTCAAGTCAGTTCGATAAAAATTGAGTGAATTTTAGTGAGATTGATGAAATCATAGTTTAATATCGTTAGATTTGTTAGATAGCTAAAAAAAATGAATAAGTTTAACTAAGATTGAATAAAATTCAATAAATCTAAGTGAAATAAAGTGAAATTGATGAAAAATTGATATAATTTGAGTAAGATCGATCAAAATTAAGTGTATTCAAGTCGGTTCGATAAAAAATTGAGTTAATTTTAGTCAGATTGATGAAATCATAGTTTGATATTGATAGATTTGTTAGATCGATAAAAAAAATATGAATAAGTTTGATCGAGATTGGATGAAATTCAATAAATCAAAGTAAATTCGAGTGAAATTGATGAAAAATTGATATAATTTGAGTAAGATCGATCAAAATTGAGTGTATTCAAGTCGGTTCGATAAAAAATTGAGTGAGATTGATGAAATCATAGTTTGATATCGTCATATTTATTAGATCGATAAAAAAATGAATAAGTTTGATTGAGATTGAATAAAATTCAATAAATCTAAGTGAAATTGAGTGAAATTGATGAAAAATTGATATAATTTGAGTAAGATCCATTAAAATTGAGTGTATTCAAGTCGTTTCGATAAAAAATTGAGTGAGATTGATGAAATCATAGTTTGATATTGTTAGATTTGTTAGATTGATAAAAAAAATGAATAAGTTTGATCGAGATTAGATAAAATTCAATAAATCTAAGTGAAATCGAGTGAAATTGATAAAAAATTGATATAATTTGAGTAAGATCGATCAAAATTGAGTGTATTCAAGTCGGTTTTATACAAAATTAAGTGAATTTTAGTGAAATTGATGAAGTCATAGTTTGATATCGTTGGATTTGTTAGATCGATAAAAAAATGAACAAGTTTGATTGAGATTGAATAAAATTCAATAAATCTAAATGAAATCGAGTTAAATTGATGAAAAATTGACATAGTTTGAGTAAGATCGATCAAAATTGAGTGTATTCTAGTCTGTTCGATAAAAAATTGAGTGAATTTTAGTGAGATTGATGAAATCATAGTTTAATATCGTCAGATTTATTAGATCGATAAAAAAATGAATAAGTTTGATCGAGATTGAATAAAATTCAATAAATCTAAGTGAAATCGAGTGAAATTGATGAAAAATTGACATAGTTTGAGTATGATCGATCAAAATTGAGTGTATTAATTTTGAACCGTTAGACTGGTGATCCGTATGAGCACAAGATATTAATTTTGAACCGTTAGATTGGTGATCCGTATGAGTATAAGATATTAATTTTGAACCGTCAGATTAACGATCCGTATGAGTAGAAGATGTAAAACCTAGAACCGTCCGATCAGCTTGAAATGTTAATCTTGAACCGTCGGTTAAAACCCTATTCGTTATACTTATTGACCACAAAGTTTCTATTATTTACGATTAATACCCTTCTATATAAACACCCTAACCCTAAGTTTCACCACTTCTCCCTTCAACGCCTCCCTCCCTAAACTTCTCATCCTCCATCGCTGAACTTCTCCGCCTCCATCACTGTGAACTTCTCTAAACACCAAACACCAGCACCTCATAGCCTTTCACCATGAGACCAACTTCATGTCACGGCAATTACTATTATCTCATATCGATCCATGAGAAACAACTACCAAATGCAGAACTAGGTCTAAACTTACCTGAGCAACTTAGTGTTTACTACTTAAACTTAAACTTAGACTGTTGCAGTTCAGTACTCATGGATGTGGCCTTCTTTCAGTATCTTAGTGTGCTTTCTGACTTAGGTCATGGAAATAACAATAAAAGAAGGGGAACTTAGTTTTCTAACAGGGGTTTTCATAATTCTGCAAGGGATTTTGTGGACTTGCATTCGCTTCCACGCCTGTGATTGACTGGCAATAGCTCATGTGACCATTGTGGATCCAAATTGTTTCCTCGTGAAATTAAAATATTTTGTTGTTTGAATGAAAAAGTTAAGTTACCTAATTGGTTTTTGTAGCTCTAAAGTATCTGGAAATGGAGGAAACCGATACTACAAGAATGTCGGTTTGGGATTCAAGACTCCCAGAGAAGCTATTGAAGGTTTGTTTGGTTCTTGAATAAATAGATTTGCTTTTTTTTTTTGAAGAGAAAAAGTTTTTTTTGTTGTTGTTATTTATCAGTCTAATGGTGAAATAATTACTAGGTCATGTCTACTAATAATTTCTGCAAATGAATCCAGTGAGTTGAATTAGTTGTGACTTGTGAGTTGAGTTGTCTAATGAATTATGTGTTAGGAACTGCTTTAAATGTTGAGATATACTCATGTTTTATCAACCTGATTAGGAATATGTCCCAGTAATTTAAAACATTGGGTCACTTGTTGTTGCTGTTATTTCTACTGTATGGTATTACTTTTCATGTCAGTATTGTTATGCATCTCTTATGTGATGATGAAGGCTAGCATTATTTTGATTTTGTGCAATACTTTGTAGGATAGCTTCATGATGTTGATTCTTGAACTCTAGTTGATGAAGGCTGACTCACTCTTCTCTTTCAGCTGTACTTTGTGAAGTTGTATTTTCGTTGTCTTCAGGTGTGGGGACTTCCTTGCTATTTTGTTTTAACATTCTTAAGTTTAAATGGATACTTAAGTTTTAAAATGTATATGGACTAATATAAATTCTGTATACTCTTGCATTTGCCGAATCTTCTTTGTTTATCATCTCTGTTAAAACCGTTGTTAAGAGTATTTTTTGTCTCTGCAGTGTGTTCAAGTTAGGAGAAAAATTATGACCATTTGAATTGGCACAAGGTGGGTTGCTGTTGTGAGGAAGATGTCCATTGGTGAAGTACATATTCTTTCTAATTTGATGAGTCTGTGCTTGATGCTGCTTCTTTCTTGGAAGAGATGGCTCCTGCAAGAGACCTTTGGTTTGAAGATACTGCATAGCTGCTGTCGCATTGGATTCCATCAGCTTCACCAATTTTGGTTTTCCATGGATCTTCCTCAAAAATTAGGAATTCTCAGTTAAACTGCTTGAATATATGTACAGAGAATAGAACAAACAATTGTTGAATGTGTGACTTAAATATCCAATTTAAAACTTAAGTATCCAACTGATTTTTTTTGTTGGAATGGATAAATCAGGTGAAGTTTTACTCCACTGAGCTTGAAGGGTATGTTTGAAGAAAAAGGTATCAAAATGTCCAGTTTTATTATTTTGTTTTTTGATTCAGTTCTTGATGTTACCGTGTGTCCAATTCAGGGTTAATGCTCCTTATTCTTATTAGTTCTGATGTTCTTTGTATTTGTTTGTTTGTTCTTATATGCAGGACCCAAGTTTATCACCTTTTTTTTGAGAGATCAACATGAACTAGATGTGGAATGAGTACTCACTCTATTGATCTCAAAATCAAAGCTAAAAAACAGATTGAGTGGTATAAGGTCGCAGTAGTATGAATCTTGAAGTGTTTTTTAGCTTTGTCCAGTGAGATTTTTTAGCTTTGTGTTCCTCATCTCTAGGTTTAAAATTGAAGTGTGGTTGATGCAATTATAAATGAAATTGTTTTCTTTTCCTGTCAAAAATGATTGTAATTTTTTTAACCAAATTAAGTTGTAAATTGAATTCATTAACAATAAAGTTGATCAATTATGATTTTAATTTGGTTCATAATTGTTTTTAGTATTAATTTTAATTTGATTTTGTTATTTATTTTTAATTATATAATCTCAATTAGTGATAATGTCTAATTTTAATTGTTAATATAATTATAATTATAATTTGGGATTATCTAATCATAATTTGTTTTTAGCGAGCAAAGAAATTTGATAGTTTAAAAATTTAAGCAATCAACTTTAGGCCAATCAAAATCAGAATTTTAAATAATTTGGTCGTTTAAACCTTTAATCAATCAACTTGAGTAAAAACTTTGATAGCTTAAAAGCTTAAGCAATCAACTTCAGACCAATCAAAATCAGAATTTTAAATAATTTGGTTGTTTAAACCTTTAATTAATCAACTTGAATAAAAACTTTGCTACCTCAATAGATTGAGCAATCAACTTCAGACCAATCAAAATCAGCATTTTAAATAATTTGGTTGCTTAAACCTTTAATTAATCAACTTGAGTAAAAACTTTGCTACCTCAAAAGATTAAGCAACCAACTTCAGAGCAATCAAAATCAGAAATCGTTTTTAGTGAGCAAAATTCTTGATCGCTTAAAACCTTAACCAAACAATTCAATAAATAGTTGCTCCATGTATCTATCAACTAAGTAGTTTAATTGCTTTAGAATGATTGGTATATCTGAAGCGATTGATATGTTACTTGCTATATTGGTTGGTCTAGATGTTAAGCAATCAAAATTTTACTTGCTCCATGTTAGTTGGTCTGATGTTAAGCAATGAGTAAAGTAATCGCTTTAGGTAAGTTGGTTTATTACTGGAGCGATTGCATGGTCGCTCAAGGCTTTGAGATACATGGCTTTGGGCAACCAACGTAGCGAGTGCCACTTTTAGTCGCTATAACGGTTATAGCGACTTAAAAGGGGCTTTAAGCGACTTAAAGCGACATGTCGCTTAAACCCGTTTTTCTTGTAGTGCTTGTAAGACTTACTCAATGTGCCTCTTTCCATTTTAGGCGAATGATCTTAGTACCTCTTCACATAATATGTCATAGGTCTTATAAATTTGCCTCTTGCCACTTGGGTGAATAATAGGTCTCATGTATTGACTGACCTCGCCTCGTGGACGGATTTTGGATCATATTACATAGGGTTCTAGCATGTAATGCATGGTTTCTTAATTATTACCGAACTTATTTAAGGATAAGACCGTACCTTCCCTAAGAGCCCTCGCTTGCCACTTTGACTTCATAGGTAGTATTTTTTGATATATCAAGGGTTCCATGGGTGATCCAATTTCTCTCATTCATTATCTACCAACTTGAATGCCCCACTTCCAATAATTCGCTTTACGATGTATGGTCCTTCCCATGTTGGCTCCAACTTTCCCCCAGGTCCTTTTTGATACGATGGTATCTCTTGCAAGACCATCTCGCCAGGTTCATAATCTCGCACCTTGACCTTGTTGTTATATTCCCTTGTTAACCTCCGATGATAATTCTCCATATGTTGTAAGGCCCTTTCCCGATTCTCCTCCAAGTCATCTAGCTTAGACAATATGAGATCAGAAGTTACATTCTTGATCCAAGCCTCTCTCTTCGTAGTGGGTATCATTACTTCGGTGGGTAACACTGCCTCTACTCCATATGTTAGATAAAATGGAGACATTCCTGTTGCATTTCTCCGAGTAGTTCTGTACTCCCATAACACATTGTGCAGCTCTTCGCACCACTCCTTATGCTTCCTATCCAACTTTTTCTTTAAATTATCTGCAATTGTTTTATTCGTTGCTTCAGCTTTCCTATTACTTTCTGGATATATCACAGTTGACTTTCCTTGTTGAATTTTGAACGCATTGAATAATATTGTGACATTTTGTTCTTCAAACTGCGTGCCATTGACCGAGATAATCTTCGCTGGTGCCAAACCTGCAAATAATATGTTCAAACAGAAAAGCAAACACAACTTTTTATGTAATGTTTTTCAATGGCTTCGCCTCTACCTATTTGGTGAAGTGATCTGTGACTATAATCAGATATTTCCGCTTCTTTGACCCAGGCACCAACGGTCCAACAATGTCAACTCCCCACTTTGCAAAAGGCGAGGGACTAAGTACCAACTGCAAACTTGTTGCTGGCGCATGAATCTTTCTGTCATATCTTTGACATTCTTCGCACCTCTGAGATACCTCATTCGTGTCTTTATGCATGTAAAGTTACAAATAACCTTGAGCTTTGGATTTTTGTGCTTACAACCTCGTCCCACTGTGATTCCCCGCATCTCTATAGTGTATGACTTTCAAGATTTTTATTCCTTCTTCTTTATATAAACATCGCAGCAACGGTCCGTGAAAAGACTGGCGATACAGAATGCCTTCGCGCAGTTGGTAATTAGTGGACCTGCTTTTGATCTTATTATCTTGTAACTTGTATTTCTGCAATTTCCCTTCACTTATGTATTCGTGTATTGGAACTCGCCAGTCATCTGCTTGTTCGTTTTCTCCCATGTTGATCGACATAAATTCTATATCTTGGGCCATTTCATCTATTAAAGGTTGTCGTAGCCACTCTATTTTAAATGATGTAGCCTCTGGATCACTCATCATTGGGGATACGAAGGCCAATGCATCAACAAGTCTGTTGACTTTTCGAAAGATGTGCCGCCATTTAGTATTCAAAATTTGTGACACGTAATGCCTCGTAGTATTTTGTATTTCTGCAATGGTTGGTTGAGGGTTTGATACATTCCTTCTATTTGGCAACAACCAGCTGTGAATCAGTTGTAAGCCTTATATCTTCCAATTTCATTTCAATTTCCAATCTGAGCGGATGGATCACCACTTCATATTCAGTCTCGTTATTTGTTGCCGAGAACTCTAGACGAAACAAATGAACAACACTTACCCCACCTGTTGTGCAAAAGGCAATACCAATTCCTCTTCCTTTGTTGTTTAAAGATCCGCCGACGAATATCTCACAACTGCTCGGATGGTTTTCTTTAAGCAAATCTTTAGGATCTGCATGGTATGCTTCCAAGTTCAACATTTTTTTCTATATATTCATCTTCTTCCAACGGAAAATCATCCAAAAAGTCCGTGATGACCTGAGATTTTGCCGAACTTAGAATTCCATACTCCACTCCAAACTGTTCTATCTGAGCATTCTACTTCGAGGCATGATGGACACATTTTTGTGTCTAATTTGTCCGCAATTACCTATTTTGTTAGTGCTTGACTTTATACTTATTATGTGATTTTATGTGTTTGTAGGTGTTTTTGAGAAATAAACATTTGTGGAAAAATTGGCTTAATAAGTGATAAAAGAAACCGAGAAAAAAATTACTAAAAGCACCCAGGAGTTCTGATAAATGCATCTGCATTTTGGATTGGGGACACCCCCTTCTTATTTCAAAAACCCGAAGTTGGCGGGAACAACTCTTTTACGCAAGAGAATTTCTGATTGATTTGAAACCTATTTTTCAGGGATTTGGAAGTTTATTTCGACTTACCTAAGTTAAGAAGTAACCAAAACAGGTAAAACACGTGAATTATGAGTGTAATAGCCCGAGAAAACAGGATGAAATTCCATCTACAGTCGGAAAAAGTTTCACCCTGATTTTTGGATAAACACGATTCAGAGTTTGATTTGTATTTTTTTTTAGTCCTTATCGATTTGGGAGGACTAGTCAGGGTTGCCTACACCTATATAAGAAAAACAAAAAGAAGAAATAAATCCATCGGGAGGAGGAAAATTTCGACTGGGAAATTGAAGATAGGAATTGTCTTAGAGATTCCTTGCTTTTGTGGTGTAGAAAAAGGTTGTATCAAGTCACAAAAGAGGTTAGGAAGTTTGGGTCGAGCTCATGAAGCTAAAATGAGCAAAGAAAATCAATTCAGGAAAATTCTCAGCTGCTATTGCTGAAGAAAACGAGGAACAGAAGATTAGGCGATGGTTTCTTCAACCATCTTGTCACGGTTCCTTCATCCACTTTGCAACGTTTATCTTCAGTCTCTAACGTTTATCCTGAACTTGAACTGCAACAGTTAATCTGTAACACCTATAATCGTTACAGATTTCCTGATTTATTATTTTTAGCTTCTTTTCTTCTTCACAAGCACTTTTGAGCCATGTACCAATCTTTTGAGCATGATGAGCTAAACCCAACCACTGGGACAATGGAGGAAGCCATATTTCATGAATGAATGGTAACTATTTTTGATTCTTAATGACCTTTGCATTGATTTTAATTGATTTATGATTTTTCTTAATTAGTTGTGATTTTGTTTGATGGTGTATGCTGGGACTTAATATCTTTTGATGCGCCATGCTTGTGATTTACAACTAATGTTTTATAAATCTACTTTGGCAAAGAAACAAAGTCAATAAAAGAGCTATAATTGTTAAAGAATTATTGTAGAAATCAATCAAAAGTGATTTTGGTAGAATCCTGAGTTTCAGTTTCTCCCAATTTTGTTACAAACTTTTAATGTTTTCTATTTCTAATTAGTTTTTAAAATTCTAAAACGAATCTTCACAAGTCTCAGCGAATAAACACATTTTTACCACTTTTCTGAAACGATCAAGTTTTTGGCCCCGCTGCCTGGGACTTGTTTTTAGATTTGTTTTTAGTTTTATTTTTAGGTTAGTTAGTTTAATTAGATTTTTATTTTTATTTTTTCTATTTTACGTTTTTTTGCATTTTCTTTGTATTACAGGTTTTGGATCAAAAAGAAATTGGAGCAAAAAATTATATTGATTGATTAAAGACTTGGAGTCAAAGATAAATCCAAAAGAAAGGAAGAAGAAGACAAGCTTTTTTTCTTTAATTAATTTTTTTCAGGTTTTTATTTATTTTTATTTTTAGAAAATTGTATTAGGAAATCTTTTATTATTTTTGTGATTTTTCTTTTATTTTTGGACACTTTTGGATTTTATTTTGGGACTTTGGACATTATTATTATTTTTAAACTCTACGGAAGGGTAATGTAAATATAAACTGTAACAGGGAAGGACGATAATTACTATATTGTCTCGGCCCCTCGGGTTCATACACTGACACAGAATTCGGTGGCCTCAGTCGACTACAACTGATTCATCCCCCTCTGGTATGGGAGGTAAGACTCGATCAACCCACGAATCCCCTGTAAGTGGGTTTACTGTATTCCTTCGTATGCATATATGTTGAGGAATTGAATACGGATTTACTTTTCTATTAAAGGGCAAGAACTGACCATACAAGATAAGGACTCAGATTTCATCACCGTTTCCTTCTTGCTCGCTCTAGGAACACGTTAGCAAACGCAAACATAAGTTTAAAATTTTGACTAGAAAGAGACTGATAAGGTGACGAGCTTATAGGCTAGTCATTCAAAATGACTGTATTGGTTACTCTGTTAGCCTAACTCAAAGTTCAGGAAGATTATTTTAAGTTGATTCGATTCGTCTTGTAACCCAAGGAAACGTAGCCAAAGAGACATGGTTATCAAAGCTCCTTAGAGCTTATCCTGTTTCTATTCGACTCAGATCGTTCTAAGAGGTTTTCTAAAACTGTAACTAGTTGCCTTTTGAAAGAATAGAAGCTGGTCTAGAAACAATCTAAGTGGAGACATCATGCTTTTTGTTTGCTAGATTCAATAGGTTTGATTTTGTTAAGTCATCCTTTCTTGTGATTGTTTAGAATTCCCACCTTGTTAGGATTTATTTTCTTAGATTTTTTGTAAATATATTAGGAAGTTCTTGTTAGAACATTTCGAACTAGTATTATGAGGACCAATACAATGAATATCCGACTAAATTTTAAAATAGTTATTATTTGTACTATCAACATTGTGTGGATAGTAGTCGGGACCACCACCAAACTTTTGGAGGTCATTGCTCATACCAGGGTGATCCCAATTACTATTCATATACACACCCGTCATATGAACATAAAAATAAGCAAAATTCGAGTTCTTTGTCTTGGAGGAATGCCCTAAAACAGATGCAATCTAGTACTCCCTATGATGACCCAAATCTTTCTCTAGAAGAATAACACGAGCAGTTACGATCCAGTGCTCATCACGAACCTATTATGCCTCTAGAAGAATCACTCAAGAAGATATCTGAGAGTACAAAAAGGTTTGGATTAAGTGTGAGAGGAACAAATAGTAGTCCAACTTTTTCTCTAAAGAATCACACGAGCAGTTTCAATCTAGTACTCCTTATGATCCTTTTGTTTTTCTAGAAGAATCCCTCAAGGAGTTGAGTGAGAATACAAAAAGGTTTGGATTAAGTGTGAGTGAAAGTCTTGAAAAAAATAATATTGCTCAAAATGATCTTAATTGCCAACATAGTGCTACCCTTGATAATTATTCACCTATTCAAGAGGATGAGGATAGAATTGGTAACACTACTTTTTTAGACGAGGTTCAAACATCTTCATATTATTATGATGATGATGATATTATTGATAAAGAACTTGAAATATACAAGCAGAGTGATCAGGAAATTATCACTCCAATTGTGCTTCATGATGATAGTGTTATTTCTGGTTGAAATCCAAATAATTTTAATGATTATTAACCTATTCAAAAGGAAAAGAATTTTACTAGAGATACCATTGTTTTAGACGATGTAAAACTTTCTTGTTCTGAAGCCGATAATGGTTTAGAGGAACGGGTTTATCCTGAGAACATTGTTTTAGAGTCAAACGATTTAGAAACAATAGTCTTAGATAACAAAGATAGACCCATAAAGATTTTAAATATGAGTGAGGATGCACCACCTGATTATAACCTAGAATAAGCAATTGACCATTTTCAAGAATCTGACGATCTAGAAATTAGGAAAATTGTAACTAGTGTATCTAAAGACACTGAAAACTCTAAGTTTGGGGGTGACTATCATTCTCCTTGTGCTTTACCTTTGACTCTTAGAAAGGTCCCTAACTTGGGACTTGACATATGCACCTCTACCATTTTACAAGATCATCTTCAAACTAGATTTCCTGAGCCTGTTGATGTACAGAAAGAAGTTCAGTTGTTAGAAACCCATCCTATGGTCGATGTGGTTTACCTAGGAAATAATACCAAGGTTGACTTTGTTTTCCCACCAAAATATTTTCTTCCATAAGTGGGAACGTTTGAATTTCAAATGTGTCAGTTATTAAGTTTTGAAACTAAGCCTAATTAGAAAATTAAAATTGACACATTTTCTTAAGAATAAAAACCTTCATTGTAGTCAATTGTGTGGGTCAAATTTGATTGACTTTGAGGATCCACAATTATTCAGGTTATTATTATGTGCTTCTAAGTTCTTAGTTGAGTTTTTCCAGACTCTACAACCTGAACCTCCGAATCCTGCCTATGAAGAAATTAAGCCTAAAAAGATTTATCTAAACCCTTTCATAGGGCCTAAACCTGAACCTCAACTAGATGTAGTTGTCTTAAACAAGACACTAGATATGGATAAGGTTATACTCTGTTTTTTCACTTTTGGGGCCTGCTGCAGTTTCTTTCTATTTTGGATAATATTATTTTATTCAGAAGACCCACAGTTGTTCCGGCTATTGATATATGATTTTATGAGGTGACTAATTCTTTCTTAGTCTGGATGAAGACTTTAAACTTAGCACTTCTTGGGAGGTAACCCATGCTCATGCGACACGATAATATCTTTCCTTAACTCATTTCCTTCGATTGGTAACAATTTCTCCTTGTTCATGCTTTTAATCATTCATCTTTAGAACATTGAGGATAATGTTAGATTTAAGTTTGGGGGTAAGGGAGAAACTTTTAAGTTGAAATATAAAACTCCAAAGTCTAGAAACTTGTGAACAATTCAGGAAGACACTAACCATTCTAGGTAGATGGAAACTTAACTCTTTTTCTATAGGAATTGGTGTGCCCAGTTAAATGGTCTATTCATAAAAGGATAGAGTTCAAGTGTTAGAAATAACATGATAGTCGTCACCATATCTCGGAGTCTATCTCGACCATATCACCTTCTGTTTTTTTATTTTTGCAATTTTTTGTGTTTCTCTAAGTGATTTGGTGGGGCACCAATATCGAATTGTTATCGCCGCCAGGATGGAGTATAGTGTTTTAGATTACTTAGACTATTTTTGATTAAAAAAAATCGAGTATTGACACTTTGATAGCAATATGTGTGTGTTCTTCATGTCTCCGTCGCCTAAGCAAGCGTGGAACGCAGGATCCATGAGAACTATCATGTAAGATGCTGATAAGGAGCATGCGCTTGGATTCATTTGATCCAATCATGTTGTCAGTATATTTAATAAATCGATCACTGGGACCCTTGTATATACCATATGAGTCGATATTAGTATAAGGATTAAGACCAGTAGGAGTGTATCTCAATCCGTTAAGATTCATCCTGGCACTGACCTTCAGATAGATATGGGAAACACCGTTCACCTTAGTCAACATGCGCAAACTTCATCATCTCCATATCCATCTGCTAAATCTTTTCATGTGATTGAACTTTGATAGATTCTGAGTATCGTGGTTGAACGAATTTCTGAGCAGTGTTTTGTTCTTATATATGAATTTTAGTATGCTTGAGTAAAAACTCGTGTACAACAATTGAACTCATATAGGGTAATGATTCCCATAGCTGAAGAATTTAGTATGCAAACTAAATAGCTTGTTTTGTGTTTACCCTCAATCGTTCACAGGTAGCTAGGATTTGGAGTAGAAGGTTTTGTGGGTATACCTCTTGTAAACCCTCACGAGACTATAACTCGTCCACTAGGACACCTAAGGGTTTAAAGGCTTATTACATATGCTAAATGTAGTCACGATTTTTGCGAAGTGAGTTAGGATTATTATTTTATTTAGATTTGCTCGAGGACTAGCAAATAATAAGTTTGGGGGTATTTGATAGACACATTTTGTGTCTAATTTGTCCGCAATTATCTATTTTGTTAGTGCTCGATTTTATGCTTATTGTGTGATTTTATGTGTTTGTAGGTATTTTTGAGAAATAAACATTTGTGGAAAAATTGGCTTAAAAAATGATAAAAGCACCCGAGAAAAAATTACTAAAGGCACCCAAGAGTTCTGATAAAGGCACCTTCATTTTGGATTGGGGAAACCCCTTCTTATTTCAAAAACCCGAAGTTGGCGGGAACAACTCTTTTACGCAAGAAAGTTTCTGATTGATTTGAAACCTACTTTTCAGGGATTTGGAAGTTGATTTCGACTTACCTACGTTAAGAAGTAACCAAAACAGGTAAAACACGTGTATTATGAGTGTAACATCCCGAGAAAATAGGCTGGAATTCTATCTACAACCAGAAAAAGTTTCACCCGAATATTTGGATTAACACAATTCAGAGTTTGATTTTGATTATGTTTTAAGTCCTTATCGACTTGGTAGGACTAGTCAGGGTTGCCTACACCTATATAAGCAAAACAAAAAGAAGAAATAAAGCCATCGTGGAGGAGGAAAGTTTCGGTTGCAAAATTGGTGATAGGAATTGTCTTAGAGATTCCTTGCTTTTGTGGTGTAGAAAAAGGTGGTATCAAGTCACAAAAGAGGTTAGGAAGGTTGGGTCGATCTCATGAAGCTAAAAAGAGCAAAGAAAATCAATTCAGGAAAATTCTCTGCTGGTGCTGCTGAAGAACACGAAGAACAGAAGATTAGGCGATGGTTTCTTCAACCATATTGTCACGGTTCCTTCATCCACTTTGCAACGTTTATCTTCAGTCTCTAACGTTTATCCTGAACTTTAACTGCAACATTTAATCTGTAACACCTATAATCATTGCAGATTTCCTGATTTATTATTTTTAGCTTCTTTTCTTCTGCTCGAGCATTTTTAAGTCATTTACCAATCTTTTGAGAGTGTTTTGAGCAGGATGAGCTAAACCCAACCACTGGGACAATGGAGGAAGCCATATGTCATGAATGAATGATAACTATTTTTTATTCTTAATGACTTTTGCATTGATTTTAATTCATTTATGATTTTTCTTAATTAGTTGTGATTTTGTTTGATGGTGTATGCTAGGACTTAAGATCTTTTGATGCGCCATGCTTGTCATTTACAACTAATGTTTGATAAATCTACTTTTGGCAAAGAAACAAAGTCAATAAAAGAGCTATAATTGTTAAACAATTATTGTAGAAATCAATCAGAAGTGATTTTGGTAGAATCTTGAGTTCCAGTTTCTCCCAATTTTGTTACAAACTTTTACTGTTTTCTATTTTTAATTAGTTTTTAAAATTATAAAACAAATCGTCACAAGTCTCAGCGAACGAACACATTTTTACCATTTTTATGAAATGTCAAGATCCTTCCAACTCGCTGAGAATTTTTCATCACCGAGTATGTTCGCAGCTTTCATCATTACTTTGATGGTATGAGCGTGAAAGTATGTTTGCAGCTTTCGAGTCGCATAGAATAATGGCAGGATCAATTTCCCAATCTTTGTATAATTTTTCTCCGTTGAACCAAGAGTTTTGCTGATGTAGTACTTAGGCTTTTTGACCCTTCATCTGTTCGGACCAGCACTGCACTAATGGCCTCCGAAGTTGCTGCGAGATATATTAAAAGAACTTCCCCTGGCTTGGGTCTTTAAAGGATTGACAGATTCTCCAAGTGTTCTTTAATACCTTGAAGTGCTTGCTCACATTCTTCTGTCCATGCGAAATTCGACTCTCTTCTTCAGGATTTCAAAAAATGGTTTGTATTTATCCGAAGACCTGGCAATGAACCTTCCCAAAGCTGCGAGCTGTCCATTAAGCTTTTGTGCATCCTTCAACATTGCTGGGGATGGCATATCCCTGATACTCTATCCCATTCTTTGAGACTATATATCCCAAGAATTTTCCTGATGCGAGCCAAAAAATACATTTCACCGGATTGATTTTTATCCTGAACTTGCGCATTTGATCAAAAATCTTCTTCAGGTATCTCACATGGTCTCCATATTTTCTACTATTTACTAGTATGTCATCCACATACACCTCCATCATAGAGTGTACCCATTGGGAAAATAGATTTTCCACCATTCGTTGGTAGGTTGCTCCTGCATTATTTAATCTGAAAGGCATTCTGGTGTAACAATGTAGACCCCTCAGAGTAAAGAAAGAGGTATGCTCCTGATCTTCTTCAACGAGTGGTATCTGATTATAGCCCGAATATTCATCCATAAGAGATAATGTTTCACACCCAGTTGTTGATTCTACCATTTGGGGTATATCTGGCACAGGAAAACTATCCTTCGGGCACGCCTTGTTTAAATCGCTGAAATCTATGCAATCCTGATTCCTTTATTCTTTTTTGGAACAATCACCATATTGGTAATCCACTACGGGTATTTCGTTGGTCTGATTATTCCTGCTTCGGTCATTCTTCGGAGTTCTGTCTCAATTGCTTCATGATAGAACATTGCAACCTATATGATTTACTGCTTAAAGGGATTCGCCTTTGGATTAATATCTAATCGATGACAAGCCACCGAAGGATCTATGCCAGGCATATCTTCCATCTTCCATGCGAATACATTTACGTATTCTCGCAACAACTGCTCCAGCTTCTCCCCTTCTTGCTTGCTTAAGCTCGTCCCAATCTTGATCATCTTTGGTTCATCTTCAGTTCCCAAATTTATATCCCTAGTAGGCTCTTCTAATGTGAAATTTATCGTTGGATCTCTGAGGGGGGTTGGTCTCTTTAGTTTCTATGCCTGCGAACCCTCCTTGGTTGTGACTTCAATTGAAAGACCATTTCCATTCGCTGCCTTTACTTCATAGATATACAATTCCCGTTCCTTCTTATCTTGCTTGGTCTGCTTCTTTTTCAGTTTTATCTTTTCAGCATACTCCCCATATTGACGAACGTCTACTTCGTTGCAATATTTCGCTTCAACATGATCCCCCTTAACCTTGGCTACACCATCTTGTGTAGGAAAACGCAAGCATTGTTAATAAGTTGACGTTATTCCCTTGATTCCATGGACCCATGGACTTCTAACGATGGCATTATAAGGTGACTCCACATCGACTACACATAAGATAGTGATTGTTTCCATCTTCCCAAGATATATCACCATGGTGAACTCTCGTTTTGGTCTTGATGGTGCTCCATTGAATCCATAAATGTTGTAAGTAGATGGAATGAGCACAGAATCCGGAAAATCCATTCGCTTGAAAGTGCTATAGAATAAGATGTCCACTGAGCTGCCCGTATAGACCAAAACTTTGTCTACTGCTCCCATATTTAAAGTAACTACAAGAGTATAGGTATGTCATTTCCCGTTCTCCGGTGTCTCTGATGCTGAAAATACAATCGGCTGCGCCATCTGATTCCTTTAGAGAGGCATACCACCCCTTGGGATAAGTCTATCAAGCTATTCAACTGTAGCATACTTCCTGCACGCTACGCTTAAGCCTTCATGCCTAGCCCCAAAGGTGATTAAGGTATCTTAAAGAGGATCCTGGTAATAAAGTACCTTTGGAAATTGCATCTAGAGATCTAATTGTTTATATAATCAGTTTTTCATACAAGAAAGAACTGAAGAACACAAGTAGTTGATCGCCTTCTTCACTAGATCCATGGATGACGACCATTAAAGAAGCAGGACTGACCTGTCCTTTAGGGGCGGAACATCATTACGAAGTGGACTCGAACCCATGACTTTCGGTTTTCGACGGTGATCCGAGAGTCTCTAATCTAGGTATTGGGTCTCTGGCTAGCCGGGAGGGTCTATTCTAGTTGTTGTAGATCGATTCTGGAAAGATACCACCCTAGAAAGTTTTCTGGCTTTCTTGTCCCATAAGGAAGGAACAAAAGAAGAAGCATCCTCCTTCGTCGGATCCCTTAGCCGTTTTTCTTCTCTACCATGACGAGTGAGTAGGCATCACTCTTTCCTTTGTCCTTCCCATTGAGCCCTCTCACTAGTGTAGTGGTTACTCCCGAAGCACCCCTTTTCCATTCATAGAGAGATCCAATCGTCAAAATCAATAAAAAGGCCATCATGGAGCAAGATCCAAAGGGATCAATCTTGTTGGGAGAGACTTTCCCTCCCATCTTCCGCATATCTTGCTCAGCCGACATGGCATGAATGACCGAACCTGCACTCCATAGGCGGTGTTATTTCTACGCTGAAAATATCCTTCCCTCTGCGGTCTTGCTTGTGCGCCCTGCTCATGATGTTGTTGTGGAAGTTCGCCACTGTTCTTGCCGAGTGAATGATGGAATTACATCGCAAGTAGCTTGCCCCTCGCTCTATCTCTATTATGTGAATCTCGGTGCCTCTGGTTCTACTCGCGAAGGTGGTGGTGGAGGTAATGGCAGATCAATCAAGAATTCTTGAAGTTTTCCCTGTTTTATTTGGCTTAACACGATTCTTTGTACGTTTCTGCAATTGTTAGTTGTATGACCATGAAATTGATGATATTCACAGAATTGCTTACTATACCTGGGGAGAGGTGGATCCACCAAGTGCACGGATGTCGATTAGATAACATGCATTTGCGGATTCGTTCCACAGGAATTTCAGAATCATAATTTCTAACTTTTAATTAATTATTGTGCTAATAACAAATGTGGTTTGGTGATTTTATTCTAAAAATAAAAAGTATAAAATACTAAAAATGATAAACAAATGAAAGAAAACCTAGGATTCAAGATTTCATCACTACTATACATACTATATGTTTACAACCATTTTCTATAATTTTCTCAAAGCATTACACAAAACGATTTCAGACAAAATGTTTATGTTTTGGAAAATATGTAATTTTTAATCAATTATTTTTCTCAAAGGGTTAATAATCATCTTCACTATTAAATGCTATTCTCTAAAAAGAATAATTAAAACAAGTAATTACGTATTATAGGACATATGAAGAAGTTATTATCATGATTGAGTAAGAAATATGACCAAGAGAATTATTAGAGAATAATAGTCACAACATGCTAGCAAAAATAGTAGGATGTCCTCTCTAGTCCTAGGTGAGGGTTCTAGCTATTCATGGTGAAAAAAGTAGAAGAAAATATAGAAGGAGTCATTTTATTCATGGTTTTATAAAAGAATTACAAGAAAGAACGCATCAACATTTTCTTAAAACAAAAAGAACTGATGAATTAACAACAGCTTAGTTGCGTAGTTGAATAAAGGACGACTTTCTTGTGTAATACAAAAAGGCTCTTCTCTAACGCTTTACAGAAAAGCACAGATTCAATATGTATTAGACTTATAAATTGTACCTAGAACTGTCACCGAAGCTATTGAATTTGAAGGGATAGACCACGGATTTAACAACAGTTTGAAACTGCCTTATGTTCTTCTTCTTCTTCCTTCTTTGTGAGTAGCAGAAACACGTAGAATTTATTATGGAACTTTTTTTTCTCTTTGCTCTGGCATAAGCCATCCCCTCTAATCCTTTATAGCTTCTTCTATTTATAGTATAACAACCTCACAATCAAATCTTTCAAACACTATTCTCTCTTTATTGATTTTAAACTCGGCATATTCTCTTCCTTGATTCAAATCTCGATCATATCTTTCTTTCTCACACAATATCTCAGCCTGGTTTTATCTTCTTTATGCTTTCCTAATTTTCTCAGCCGTCCCTCATACATATATATTGTTACAAGAAAAAATCAGAGTTCCGTGAACTTTCTTGGAAAGAAATTAGAGATTTTTTTTTTTATTTTCTTTTTGGTTTTCTTTCGAGTTTCCTAAACAAGTACACTCTTCTTATTAAGACAAGAGTATATTCTTGTATTAAAACCAAAATATTTTCCTCCAAATCATGAAACAGAATCGCACAATTGAAAAGAAATTATTCCCGCTAAATTCTCTTTTAAATTCAAAAAGTGGGCGCCTTTATCAATTCCCAGGGGTGCTTTTAACACTTCCAAGCCAAATTTTCCATATTTATTTATTCTTTGAAAATACTTAAAAACATAAAAATAATAATATTAATACAGAAATTGAACAATGACAATATAAATATGAGATAAATAAGACACAAAAACGTGTCTATCAAGTACCCCCAAACTTATATTTTGTTAATCCTCTAGCAAATCTAATATAGAAATAAATCCTAACTCACTTTCGCAGGCATCACGATTGCACTTAGCGTGTGTAAATAGCCTTTGAACTCATAGGTGTCCCTATCGGACGAGTTTTAGTCTCGTGAGGGTTTACAAGAGATATACCCACAAAACCTTTTACTCAAAACCCTAGCTACTTGTGAACGATTGAGGGTAGACACTAAACATGATATTTAGTTGGCTACTAAATTCTTTGGCTATGGGAGGAATTACCCTGTTTTGAATTCAATTGTTGTACACGAGTTTACACTCAAGTGTACTAAAATTCATATGTAAGAAAACAAAGTACTACTCAGAAAGTCGTACAATGGACCATGATACTCGGAATCTAATAAACCACAATCACATGAATATATTAAGAAGATGGATATGGAGATAGAAGTGTGCACATGTTGACTAAGGTGAACGGTATTTCCCAGAATATTTGTATGATCGTCAGTGCCAAGATAAACTCTAATAGATTGAGATACGCACCCACTGGTCTGAATCCTAATTCTAGTATCAACTCAGGTGGTATATACAAGGGCCCCAACGGTCGATTTATTGAATATATACAATTATTTTTTTACTTTTTACTTTTTACTTTTTTCTCGACAACATGATTAGATCTTTTGAATCTAAGCGCATGCTCTTTATCATCAGATTACATGATAGTTCTCATGGATCTTGCTTTCCATGCTTGCTTAGGCGACGGAGACAGGGAGAACACACATATATTGCTATCCAAGTGTTATTTTTTTCCATTGGTCAAGTTCCATTAAAATAATGGGGATTAATCTCAATCATTCTACTTCATCCTGGAAGCGACAACAAGGCGATACTAGTGCCCCACCAAATCACTTAGAGAAACATAAAAAAAAAATACAAAAATAAAAACGGAACGTGATATGGTGACGACTATCATGTTATTTCTAACACCTGAGCTTTGTCCTTTTATGAATAGACCATTTAGCTGGGTCCCTCAACTTCTGTAGACAAGAATTTTGTTTACATCTACCTAGAATAGTAAGTGTCATCCTGAATTTTTCACAAGTTTCTAAATTTTGGAGTTTTTGGTACAACTATTTTTTTTAAAACTTTTCTCCCTTACTCCCAAACTTTAATTGAGCATAGTCCTCAATGTTATAAAGATAAATGAATGAAAGCATGAAAAATGTAAAAGAGATAAGGAAAGATATTACCAGCACCGTGTACCAAAAGCCTATGGGTTGCCTCCCATATAGCGCTAAGTTTAAAGTCTAAAGCCAGACCAAGAAAGAATTAGTCACAACTTACGAATCATATAACAATAATCGAAATAATTGTGGATCCTTAAATTCAATCGGATTTGACTCACGAAGTTGACCACAATGGAATATAGTAGAGTGGTGGTCATTCTCATGAAAATGTGTCGATTCAGATTTCCTAAAATAATTAGGTTCAACAAAATTTAATATCTGACACATTTGAAATTCATATGTTCCCACAAGTGGTAAGGAAGATTTTGGTGGGTTAAAAAAGTCAATTATGGTATCATAGTCCGGGTAAACCATATCAACATGATGATAGGTTTCTAACAACTGAATTTCTTTTTGCACATAATCAGGCTCGAAGAAAAGTGTATGAAGATAATCTCTTAAAATGGTAGAGGCACATATGTCAAGTCCCAAGTGAGGTACTTTAAGAAGGGGTCCTTGAAAATCACAAGAATCATCGGTACCCCCAAACTTAGAGTGGACACTACGCTCAGCTTCTTCTGAGGAGTGCTTACCCAAATGATCCAAAAGAACATCATCATCGAAACCATACAATGGGTTATCCAAGATGTTCTTAAAAGCCTCTTCTTCTAATTCAGTGATCCCAAGAGGTTCATCATATTCATATAATGGATCGTTAAACACAGTGCTTTGTAAAGGATCATGAACAGTCCTACAGTTTATGACAACATCCTCACTCATATTTAAAATCTCTACGAGTCTATCATCTTCATTAGAAACTACTATTTTTGAATCGTTAGACTCTAAATTACTAGTCTCAGGACAAACTCGTTCCTCTAAACCGTCATCGTCTTCATAATAATAAGGAAATATTTCACCGTCTACAACAATGATATCTCTAGCTAAATCCTTTTCCTCTTGAATAGGTAAATAATTATCAACATTATTAGGATTGGAACTGGAAACATCATTATTATTATGAAGCTCAATTGGTGTAAAAATTTCCTGATAATTATGACTACAATTTTAAATTCTTCATCACTACTATCCTCATCCTCATAATGATGAAGATGATTGAACCTTATTTGAATAAGTAGTGTCTTCAATTCTAACCTCATCCTCTAGATCAGGTAAATATTTGTCATTATTATTAAGGGTAAAATTGGAAATATTATTTTGGCAATTAAATTCATTTTGAGCAATATTATCAGCTAACCGTTCTTCTTCTTCAATTTAATCTAATGGTGTATTAAGTTCACTAAGAGCGGTACTTAAAGATGCAAGTCTTTTATTCTTATCTAATTCACACCTAAGTGACTCTTCATAAAATTTCTCCAACAATATGTCACTCATACGTGAATTTTCAGTCAACTTCTTGAGTGAATCCTCTGAAGAAAGACTTTGATCATAAGAAGTATTATTTTTCAACTGCTTCATTAAATCCTCCAAAGATGGAGAATTATCATTTTGCTCAATATAATATTGCTCATTTACTCGTTCACACGACTAGTGAGCATGCGAATAGTAATTGGGATCACTATGGTATGGACCATAACATTCAGAAGGTTGGTAGTGGTCATAGTATGGGTAATGTCCATTTTGAAATTCATGTCGATATTCATTGTATTGGTCCTCATAATACCAGTTTGGCATTTTTTTCATGGGTGCACGTGCAAATGCAAGGTTGACTAAAATAGGTAAGTTCAAGTTACCTTAGCAAAATATATCTATAGTCAAAGATTGGTCAAAGGTACGAGGCTAAGGCTTGTGGAATTTCAGCTGGTAACTCCCATCAGGCCCAAGGCACGGGTTCAACTTACTTTTCCACGAGTTTTCCTAAAAATCGGTGGTCTGACGATGCAATTGGTGTGTGCATATTATTTATTTTTTTATGTAGAAAACAAAATAAAATCTAAAAGAAATATATACAAATTATTTCTAAAAAAAAGAAAAATTAAAAATTAAAGAAAAATCTAAAAAATTAATAAAATAAAAAGATTGGGTATTAATACTTACCTTTTTTGGTAGGTAATTTCCACAATAATTGTAAAAGATCACCTTTGCATCAAAGACAAGAAAATACTCAAGTAAAATTTAAAATATAAAGTAAAAATAAAAATCCCAAACTAATTAGCAAAAAATTAAAGAAAAATTTAAAATCACATTTTCTTAATTCCCCGGCAGCGGTACCAAAAACTTGATATGATTTATTTATACCGTAAGTGCACGAATGTCGATTAGATAGCATACAATTGCGGATTCGTTCCACAGGGATTTCAGAATCGTAATTCTTAACTTTTAATTAATTATTGTGCTAATAACAAATTTGGTTTGGTGATTTTATTCTAAAATTAAAATGTTTAAAATACTAAAAATGATAAACAAATGAAAGAAAACATAGGACTCAAAATTTCATCACTACTATGCATAATAGATGCTTACAACCATTTTCTATAATTTTATAAAATAATTACACAAAACGATTTCGGAAAAAATATTTATATTTTGGAAAATATGGAATTTTTAATCAATTATTTTTTTTCAAAGGATTAATAATCATCTTCACTATTAAATGTTATTCTCTAAAAAGAATAATTAAAACAATCAATTACGCATTATAGGACACATGAAGAAGTTATTATCATGATTGAACAAGAAATAGGACCAAGAGAATTATTAAAGAAAAAAATAGTCACAACATGCTAGCAAAAATAGTAGGATGTCTCTCTAGTCCTAGGTGAGGGTTCTAGCTATTCATGGTGAAAAGAGTAGAAGAAAATATATATGGAGTCATTTTATTCATGGTTTCATAAAATAATTACAAGAAAGAACGGATCAACTTTGTCTGAAAACAAAAATAACTGATGAATTAACAACAACTTACTTGCGTAGTTGAATAAAGGATGGCTTTCTTGTGTACTACAGAAAGGCTCTTCTCTAACGCTTTACAGAAAAGCATAGTTTCAATATGTATTAGACTCATAAACTGTCCCTAGAACTTGATAAGGGCATAATACATACATATTTATCGCTTAATTTATATTTGATGGTACTTCAATTTGTATTAATAATGTATTTTTAATTGTTTTAATAGGTGGTATGCATAAATCCGATGTTACAAATAAAACGTAGTTAAATAAGGTAGAGTTGGCTTTTCGGTTAAAAACAAAAGAAGAAGTGAAAACAAATGGGACAGATAGATGGAGAGTAAACAGAGACAGACGTGATGGAGTAGACTTGACCGTACAGATAAGTTAGAGTATAAAAGAGATATAAAAAGTCAGAGAGAAATTAAGCATAAGTTGGAAGGTCAATTGAAGTATGGACATGGCAGTAGAGAGGATCCATATGATGTCTTATATTTGGCATTGGCTAGGAGAAACGAGCGCACATGAGAGAGAGGATCATTCCTTTTGGGTTCTGTTTTGGAATTAAGTAGTAAAAAGAGGAGAGAGGTAGAGTATAAGTAGGATAGGGAAAACAAGACCTAGAGGGGAAAAAGCTACCATATAGGCTAGGGAAGTGAGAAGGCTAGTGGGGACATGCCCACGTGGGGTTGGATATAAAAGCAAGAGAATTGAGACGTGAAGGGGGAGATTTCATTTAGCTTTTTCTTTTAGGATTTCTTTTAGGTGGAAGGGAGAGAGAGGTTAGAGGCTAGGGGTTGGCAGGCGTCAGTCAATGGTAAAAAAGAAGAAAGGGAGAGCAGAGCGTTGAAAAAAGATTTGTTGGGAGATAAAAAAGAAAGTATGGGGAGTATGACAACTGATACAGAAAAGTTGGAGACAGAGAGAAACTCTGCTCAGTTTTTGAAGTTGTACAGACTGCTCTGGATCTGTGGTTAGCGGACTTCTGACTTGAGGAGAAATAGACAGAGATTAGAGCATTGCTCAAATTGGGTTTAATCTTTTGACTTTGTACTATCTTTTAGTTATTTTTATGGGTTTTAAGAAACCCAATCCTATGTCTCACTAATTCTGTAGCTAGGGTTTATGTTGAAACCACTTAAAGTTTTAGATCAATTAAATCGAGTTATTTGATACAGACAATTATGATTTGAATAGATTAATTCCATGATTTTGATTTATTGATTTAAGGAAAAAATTAGTTGTTACTTCACCGGTTTAGTACAATACAGTAACCTATACGCAGAATTACTAGAATAGCAAATATATTTGTCTACTTATTTGATATTTCATGCCTGGGTTAAATCCTTAGATGAGGTATGCTTAGAATAGCCAGGTATTATTTGTCAACCTATAATTAGTTTCGTATAATTTTATCGCTAACGCAATTAGATGGTGTATGCATGAGACTCAGAGCTTTTGATGCGCCATGGTTAGGGTGCCCCAGTGATATTTGCGATTCTAATACATATAATAGGTGATGTCGATAGAACAAACAATAGATGAATATTCAGGAGTTATGTTTAACTTCAGTAATTAAACAGAAATAGTGGTGGATACTGAAAACCCTGGTTACTGTTTCTCCCATTTGATTTATTTTATAAGTTTAGTTTATTTTATTTTTTGTTTTAACTTTATTCCGAAAAATTCAAAAATATTGTTCTTGATTAGTTGATTATGAATATTGATTGCAGTATTGTCCCCGTTCCCTGTGGGTTCGACCCGTACTTTCCATTGTCTGCATTGTAGACACCGTGCGATTGCGGTCTTTATATATAGGGTATCAAAATCCTATCAATTTTTAGCGCCGCTGCCGGGGAGCGGTTGTGGAATATTGTAATAAGTATTTTTGATTTTCTAATCGTAGTTTAGGTTTTTATTTTATTCATTTTTTTATATTTTGTATATATTTTTGTTTTTATTTTACTTTTAGGATTTTTAGTTCTCTTTGACTAGTTTTGTATCCTAGAATTTTATTTCAGGTACGTTTGGGATTGCTCCTGGTCGTCTAGCTCAATAAAATTCGTCTGCTGCAAAATACTCATGAGTTTCTTGCTTGTGCGTTATATATATTGAACAATTTGGACAGGTTGGACGCTCATTACCCTAAATTGTGAATGTTGATACGAGGTACTAGTACTGCTTTTCGAAGTGAGGAAATACTTAGTTGAGTTCTTTGAACTCTTCCGTTCCAATTATAGGTGTATGAGCAATTATTTATTTTTATTTTATTTTCTTTTGTATATATGGAGTCTGTTTGCATGATTGATTCTAGCACCAATAGTGTTAATGATCCGTTAGAGGCTTGTTTGGCCCATTTTGGTGCCTACTACGATGAGGATAGGCATTTTGAAGAAGTTAATGCGTTGTTAGATTCTGCACCCGTTTTGGATTATGGAAAATGGCAACGTAAACCTTGTAATGATGTATGTGTTAATTCCGTGGAACTTTATTTAAGTTTAAAGACTTAGAGGTTGTTTCTAGACCCTTAGACTTCCAAAAGTTACCTAATTTAGGGTTAAAATTATGTGCTTCAAAAGTTTTGTTGGATTACTTTGCATCCAAATACCCAGAGGACTTGCCTGTTCCTGACACTGTGCATGAACCAATCAGTATTTTCCAATCCCAATATTATCCCCATATTTTGTTCTTTACGCACTTCCAAGTGTAGTAAAAACTAGGTTTGGGGGTAATCCCTTATTTTTGATAGTTTCAGTGTCTCCGTGTTTCCATAGTATAAGTGTGAAACTGTGATTTGTATATATTTTATCTTGGGTTGATCCCAAAAAATTTAGGTTGTTAGTGTATGGGGATCCTTTCTGTACATATCCAGTAGGTAGATTCTTATTTTCTTGTTTTTATTTTCTTTTTAGGATTTTTGTTTATTTTTATTTTTATTTTTGGTGTTCTTTGTTATTACTATCGTTTGATGTGTGTTACAGAGAATACTGCTTTTCTTGCGTCAATCAGGTGAGACGTTCCAATCTCTTCTCTTTGATTTACATTTGTTTCTCCTATTTATATTTACTGCACACGATTTTAGGTTGCAGGTTTGAAACATTGAGGACAATGTTAAATTTAGGTTTGGGGGTAGAGTTTCAGAAAATTGATGCCAATAAGAAACTCCGAATTTTAGAAACTTGTGAGTTATTCAGGATGACACTAACCATTCTAGGTAGATGGAAACATAGCTCTTATCTGTAGGAATTGATGTGCCCAGATAAATGGTCTATTCATATCTGGATGCACTCAGGTGTTAGAAATAACATGATAATCATTGAACAAGGTTATCTCAGAATCATCATAAACATATCACTTTCTATTTTTATTTTTGTAATTTTACGTTTCTCTAAGTGATTTGGTGGGGCCCTGGTACTTCCATAAGGTCGTAGCTCGGATGTATTAGAATTTTAATTTTGTAAAAAAAAAAATGATACTTTGACAGCAATACATGTGTGTTCTCCCTGTCTCCGTCGCCTAAGCAAGTGTGGAATGCAGGATCCATGGGAACTATCATGTAATTTTATGAAAAGGAGCATGCGCTTAGATTCAAAAGATCCAATCATGTAGTCGAAAAAAAAAAGAAAAAAAAAGAAAAAAAGAGTATTATGTATATATATATATATAAAAAAAAAGCATCTGAGCCGGACTTTATACTAATATTTTGGGAAACAACGTTCACCTTAGTCAACATATGCACCATTCATCACTTCTATATCCATTTTCTAATTTATCCTTGTGTTTGAATTTGATCGATCCCGAGCAATGTGAATGTTTATAATTTTCATCCAGTTTTGGAACTTTTGATGATTATTTGAGTAGATTTTTGCATTCTTATATGAATTTTAGTACGCGGAGCGCAAACTCGTGTATAACAATTGGATTCATACAGGGTAATGATTTCTATAGCTAAAAATTTAGTATGCCAACTAAATAGCTTGTTTAGTGTTTATCCTTAATCGTTCACATGTAGCTAGAATTTGGAGTAAAGGTTTTGTGGGTATATCTCTTGTAAACCCTCACGAGACAAAACTCGTCCACTAAGGCAACTTAGGGGTTTAAAGGCTTATTACATATGCTAAATGTAGTCGCAATTCCTGCGAAAGTGAGTTAGGATTTTATTTTATTAGTTTTTCTCGACGACTAGCAAAATATATATTTGGGGGTATTTGATAGGCACTTAATATATACATTTTTACCGTCTAATTTATATTTGCTGGTACTTGATTCTGTATTAATTATATTATTTTATGCTTTAACAGGTGGTTCGCATATAATTTAAAACTACGAACAAATATGGTAAAATTAACGTCCACACCCATCAAGAAAGCCACAGGTGGTCGTGACTACTAGTTGTATCCGGACACATCAAAAGAGAGGTCGTAATATTTCAGTTGAAAGAAGAAAAAGTGAAATGAGAGGAAAGTACGACAGGAGCATAGTTGTCTAGTCGTTTGGTTTCGGTGGGGGACAATGGCATAGATGGTGTTAGGTACGGTTGGTGACTAGCTAGGTAAAAGTTCTTTTGAGTATAAAGAAAGAGAGAAAACGTGATTGATAGGAGAGAGAGGACCTAGAAGAAGTAGTCATGTACGGTGGAGGTGTATAGGCAAAGGATATCTAGAGAGAAGAAGGGCTTAGGGAGTCAAACTAGAGAAGGCTATGATGCGTAGAGTTTCACGTGAGTGGAGAAAGAATAGGTGGATGATTGAAAAAGTAAAGAAGTGAGATTGGAGGTGACGTGGCATACTAGAGAGAAGGGAAGTTAAGTTTGCAGACTCTTTCAGTTTGGTGCGGAGACAGAGAAAGAAGGTGGCAGTGGGGTTAAGTTTGTTGTCAAGAACTAAAAAGGGTGTTGGTTAAAAAGAAAAGAGAGAAGTAGGTGTAAATAAGAAAAGGTTAGACAAAGTCTGACACATCATACAAGCCGTATAAAAAGAAGCTAGAGGAGGTGACGTCTGTGCACGTGATTGGAGTAGAAAGAGGAGAGCTTCCTTTTCAGGTTTTGGAGAGTAGGTATAAAAAGAAGTGAAAGAGACGTACAAAAGGGGGTAGGCGTGAAAGTGATTAGAGAGAAGGCTAGGATCTAGAGGACAGGCTGGTTCAGAACAAAAACATGAGTGATGATATTGTTGATCCATTACTATAAATGAGTGATAATATCGGAGTTTCTTATTGGCATTAATTTTTAGAAACTCTACAGCCGGACTTTATACTAATATTTTGGGAAACACCGCTCACCTTAGTCAACATATGCACTATTCATTACTTTCATTTTCATCTTCTAATCTATCCATTTGTTTGAATTTGATTGATTTCGAGCAATGTGAATTTTTATCCAGCTTTGGATGTTCAATGATTATTTGAGTAGAGTTGCATTTTTATATGAATTTTAGTACGTTGAGTGAAAACTCGTGTACAATAATTGGATTCATACAAGGTAATGATTTCTATAGATAAAAATTTAGTATGCCAACTAAATAGCTTGTTTAGTGTCTATCCTCAATCGTTCACAGGTAGCTAGAATTTGGAGTAACGGTTTTGTGGGTATATCTCTTATAAACCCTCATGAGACAAAACTCGTCCGTTAAGGCCACTTAGGGGTTTAAAGGCTTATTACATATGCTAAATGTAGTCGTGATTCTTGCGAAAGTGAGTTAGGATTTTATTTTATTTTTAGATTAGTTTTGCTCGAGGACTAGCAAAATATAGGTTTGGGGGTATTTGATAAGGGCATAATACATACATATTTATCGCCTAATTTATATTTGATGGTACTTCAATTTGTATTAATAATGTATTTTTAATTGTTTTAATAGGTGGTATGCATAAATCCAATGTTACGAATAAAACGTAGTTAAATAAGGTAGAGTTAGCTTTTCGGTTAAAAACAAAAGAAGAAGTGAAAACAAGTGGGACCTATAGATAGAGAGTAAACAGAGACAGACGTGATGGATTAGACTTGACCGTACTTATGAGTTAGAGTATAAAAGAGATAGAAAAAGTCAGAGAGAAATTGAGCAGAAGTTGGACGGTCAATTGAAGTATGGACGTGGAATTAGAGAGGATCCGTCTGATGTCTTATGTTTGGCATTGTCTAGGGGAGACAAGCGCACATGAGAAAGAGGATCGGTCCTTTTGGGTTCTGTTGTGGAATTGGGTAATAAAACAAGGAGAGAGGTAGAGTATAAATATGATATGGAAAAGAAGACCTAGAGGGGAGAAGGCTACCGTATAGGCTAGGGAAGTGGAAAGGCTAGTGGGGACATGCCCACGTGGAGTTGGATATAAAAGCAAGAGAATTGAGACGTGAAGGGGGGGATTTTATTTAGCTTTTCTTTTAGGATTTATTTTAGGTGGAACAGAGAGAGAGGTTAGAGGCAGGCGTCAGTCAGTGGTGAAAAAGAAGAAAGGGAGAGCAGGGGGTTGAAAAAAGATTTTTTGGGAGATAGAAAAGAAAGTAGGGGGAGTATGACAACTGATACAGAAAAGTTGGAGACAAAGAGAAACTCTGCTCAGTTTTTGAAGTTGTACAGAATGCTCTGGATCTGTGGTTGACGGACTTCTGACTTGAGGAGAAATAGACATAGATTAGAGCATTGCTCAAAATTGGGTTTAATCTTTTTACTTTTTACTTTCTTTTATTATTTTTATGGGTTTTGAGAAACCCAATCCTATATTTCACTAATTATGTAGCTAGGTTTATGTTGAAACCACTTAAAGTTTTAGATCAATTAAATCGAATTATCTGATACAGACTATTATGACTTGAATAGATTAATTCCATGATTTTGATTTATTGATTTAATGAAAAAATTAGTTGTTGCTTCACCGGTTCTGTACAATACAGTAACCTATGCGCAGAATTAATAGAATAACAAATATATTTGTCTACTTATTTGATATTTCATGCCTGGGTTAAATCCTTAGATGAGGTATGCTTAGAATAGCCAGGTATTATTTGTGAACCTATAATTAGTTTCGTATAATTTTATCGCTAACGCAATTAGATGGTGTATGCATGAGACTCAGAGCTTTTGATGCGCCATGCTTAGGGTGTCCCAGTGATATTTGCGACTCTAATACATATAATAGGTGATATCGATAGAACGAACTATAAATGAATATTCAGGAGTTATGTTTTACTTCAGTAATTAAATAGAAACAGTGGTGGATACTGTTTCTCCCATTTGATTTATTTTATTACTTTAGTTTATTTTTCTTGTTTTAACTTTATTCTGAAAAATCTAAAAATATTGTTCTTGATTAGTTGATTAAGAATATTAATTGCAGTATTGTCCCCGCTCCCTGTGGGTTCGACCGTACTTGCCGTTGTCTGCATTGTAGACACCGTATGATTGCGGTCTTTATATATAGGGTTTCAGAATCCTATCTGAACTGACACCGAAGCTACTGAATTTGATGGGATAAACCATGGATTTAGCGACAATTTGAAATTACCTTATGTTCTTCTTCTTCTTCCTTCTTCGTGAGTAGCAGAAACATGCATAATTTATTCTGGAACTGTTTTTTCTCTTGGCTCTGGCATAAGCCAGCCTCTCTAATCCTTTATAGCTTCTCCTATTTATAGTATAAAAACCTCACAATCAAATCTTCCAAACAATATTCTTTCTTTATTGATTTTTAACTCGGCAGATTCTCTTCCTTGATTCAAATCTCGATCATATCTTTCTTTCTCACACAATATCCCAGACTGATTTTATCTTCTTCATGCTTTCCTAATCTTCCCAGCCGTCCATACATAGATATTGTTACAAAAAAAAAATCAGAGTTCTATGAACTATTTTTGGATAGAAAATCGAGATTTGTTTTTATTTATTTTTTGGTTTTCTTTCGAGTTCCCTAAACAAGTACAACTCTTCTTATTAAGAAAAGAGTATATTCTTGTAATAAAACAAAAATATTTTCCTTAATTCATGAAACAGAATCGCACAATTGAAAAGAAATTATTCCCGCTGATCCTCTTTTAAATTCAAAAGGTGGGCGCCTTTACCAATTCTCAGGGGTGCCTTTAACACTTTAAGCCCAATTTACCATATTTATTTATTCTTCAAAAATACCGAAAAACTCAACAAAGAAAATAATATTAATACAGAAATTGAAATATAGCAATATAAATATGAGACAAATAAGATACAAAAACGTGTTTATCACTTGGTTGGCTCTTTTCGTTTGTTCTTGTCTGATACTAATGATCCTGATCTTTTTGGTGTTTCCTCGTGTAACTTTTGGTTTTCTTCAGCGAGTTCTAAGTTTTTATGCTTGAGCATGCTTTTCCCTACACTCTTCTACTGTCATATCTTGTTCGTCATCTGATCAATCACTCTCATTGGATGCAAGATCTTTTAAGATTTCCCTGCGAACACTCCTTTCTGGACTCGTTCCTCCTACATTATCACAGTGATTACCTCCTTCTGTTTCGTCAACTTGATGTCCCGTTCTGTTGTTCTCTACTTGAATTGGTATAATCCTGAAACTCTTTCTCTTTCCTTCATGTGTGCCTTTATCTATTCTCGATGCCATCCTTTCCCTTCCGAAGTCTGCACAATAAGAAATATGGTTTTGATGTGCTCTTCAGCGAGTTCTCAACAGTGGGCCTTACGATTCATGGCATTGAATATAGATCCAATGATTATGATAAATAAAATTAATTCCCAAAACCCTAGATCTAACACCCAATCCAAAATATTAATGCTTTTATCCTAACCAATGATTATGTCAACAGATCCAAGGTAAACCTCAGAGAAAAGACTTAACTACCTATGATTTAACTGTTAAAAGTATTAATCTAACGAGAATAAAATCTTTTGATGCTGACGTATCAAAAACAGAAAACCATATCCTAATTCATCTTCCAAAGTACCTCTGAATATTAAAAATCTTAGGATTTTGAAGATTCACGACTTTAAATAGACACAAGTTTGAAAGTAACCCTATAACTTCTATAAACTCCAAAGTTTTTAAAACCAATCTTGAGTAAATATAAACTTTAAAGAGGAAGAGTTGTTAAAACCACATTTACAATTTTATACTTCAAAAACCCAAGTTCATGAGCCCTTTTCCTTAGATTACTGCTTTTTAGAGACTTGCTCATAGAAACTCAAATATTAAGTTTCCTTTTCGAAACACTCCAGATCTAACTTTCTCTTATTCAAATGAAGCTACAAAAACTCTAGATCTAAACCTTTTCTTGAAGAACCAAGTGTTTGAATAGATAGATCTTCTATGATGTCCCTGTTTTTAGCGCCAAAATATAGTTATAGGAAATCCTACAACACACCCAAACTAATATCCTATGTTACATTCAGTGCTACCAGTCAAGTTCTTTGGACAAGATTCACATACAAGATCAATAAGTAAAGACACACAAGGATTACATGGTTCGGTGTCAAAACTTACGTCCATGGGAGTAATTTCACTATGATATGAAGATAATTACAAGCTCTCTGTCCTAGCACAATATTACTCTCACTAGTTCCCACATTATATGCGGCGCCTTACATAGAATATTCAACCCTCTTTATATTTTTTTTTCATTTGTATTTATAGACAAATAATGAAAGTGGATGAAAGCTTATTTTGCTTCGCAGGGCTCCTCGCAGGTATCTCTTCGCTAAGGCTTTCTCGGAGAGGAATCCATCTTCGCTGACACTTAACTTCGCTGGCTTGTTCGTCAACTATCCTTCGCTACACCAGTCTTCGTTGCTCTATTCCTTGTCGAATTATAGTTCGCCACCTGTCCCGACAATCCCAGACTGCTGATCTGACCGTTCTTCTCGTATATTAAATGCCCAACTACCCAATTCAAATTTCATCGTTGATCATTAATTAGTGCTTTCCACGTGTCTGCTCCTAACGAAGTAGACATAGATCCCATGTTGACTGAGAATAACATCGATACTTAGCTTGGATTTGTCTCTCTTGTGTTTTTGCTTTATGATGCCAACACGTGGCGAAGTGATTTTCTATCCCCACAAATCTTGTAAGGATTTAGGTTGTTGTCGTAATTATGGCATCTTTAGTTATCCGTTTGTGCTTGTTTGCAATTGCATTTGTACAAATATTGTTGCATCGTCCGCTTGGATTTCCACCCATAGAAAAAATATTTGTTAGGAGTGAAAATACTTTTCACCAGAAGAAATGGAAATAGTTCTGCTACTGAATTAGATAACACAGAGACGGAAATGAGGTATGTAAATCATGCAAGGGAACCTACCCCTTCGTGATAGAATATCAACATTCCTTCTCTCTGTTTTGTCTCTATTTTTTTATTGGATTTGTTGTTTTTTGGTTTGTTTTAGTTTTCATGTCAAGTCTGTTTCGAGTTTGTCTTGGTAATATATTTCCATCTTATGCGCAAAAAAAAAAAATACTTTCGAGTTTTAGTCCCCGCCCGATGAACCCGCATTTAGTGGTATGTATACTCATCAACAAAGAAGAAGTCAAATGAACCACATGAGAGATCAAATAGCCAATGCCATGTATAGATTTAAATGCCGAAACTAGCTATGATCAAATTGTTAGTGTATTGAACCATGATTAAATTTGTGTATTTCTAATTTAAAAAAATAAATTAAAATGATAATGAAAAACATATTTGCCGAACAATTTATCATATAAATAATTTTTTTTTAGATAATCAATTATCCCATAAAGTTGTTTGTTAAAATTTATTACAATAATGATTAATATAATAATTATTTTTTAATTTATGATTATCTATAATTGTAAATGATAATGATAATTTTTATCAAACAAGGCCTACATAGTTTAAATCTCCTGGCTTAGTTTACTCCAATATTTCAGAAATAATTTTTTTGTACAATTTCCATATAAAAATCCGAGCTTCTTCTTTTTAATTACAAACTTGAAAATTATATATATAATCGAATAGACTGACAGGTTTATATCAGGTGCAAATCAATTAGTCCCTCCTATTTATAATCAAAGAAGATGGATGACTGGATTTTTCATGCAGCGTCATAACAAACAGTTTGGTTGAGGCAAAGATTCATGACCTATCATTCGCTCAGACAGTTTCACACTAAAAATCATCTAGGATTACTTACCAATTTCAGGGTAATTAAGACATTTCCACTACGTAAACTCTGTTTACTATCAAGGTCACGCATTTTACTTACCTACTTCAGGGGACACATGCATAATGGAGAAGAAACGCTTTATTTATAGAAAACTAAAACAGTCCCACAACTGTAGTGCATTAGACATAATTCAACTTATTTAGGAAGGTTGTATAACTTGTATTATTGCAGTACGTTTGAATGTTCATTTGGTTAGAAAATCGGATCAAACCATGATCTCACCCACCACAAAAACGTAGCTATGGCATAACCAAGTTGAGGGCCTGGGGCAAGTACACTACGTTGATCCTAGTTGCCAATAGGCTTCCAAAGCCTTTATGTTTTATTTTCTCAAGAAAAAAAATATCTTTAAGCTGGTCTTTTTGTGGTTTATATGACCTCACACAGTCGTAGTTCTTTTTTTTCTCCTTACCCAAGATTCTGGCATCACCCTATTGCGCGTAGTCCATTTAAACAAAATTCTGACTAAATTCTAATTTGTAAGTAGTAACTGTGTAATCGGACAAAAGTGGTGGAAATTCTAGTAGAGGATGCAACAATATTTGTAAGAATGTAAGTGCAGCAAACAAGCATAAGAGATAGCTAAATATGTCACCGAAATCTACAACCTAAACCTTTACAAAAAAAACTTTACGGTGAAAATCAAGATTTTGCTTTCCTAGACTAAACAATGAATTGGTCTCTTGCTCGACTCAACCAGCAAATTAGTCATTTTCTCGATGACTTTCTTCTCGAAATAGTATTTCTCTACAAAATTGAACTTTCGTTAGGAGTGGTAATTTACTGTTATACAGTCCCGTTTTTGTTTGCGATTAATACTAATTACTAAACATGCGCCTGTTAGAATTAATGCATTATATCATATTATATTTTCATTTAATTTTTATATTTTCCGGTCCTATTTACTTGTTCACATAAGTTAAAAAGTAAAGAGATATATATTTATTTCCTCTATATCCTTGATAAGAATCTTCAAACATTAATTGTCATTAGTATATTTTTTTATAAAAAAATTTTATTTTCAGGATAAAATATAAAGGTTTATTAGATATTTTATATAAAAAATATTAATTTTAACAAATATTAAGAAACTAGGGAAAAACTCTATTTAAACAAGTAAGCACGGACAAAGGAAGTTGTAGATGGTGGATTTTTAACAAAGGATAAAATAGTAAAATCGTCTCTACCCATCAGTAGAATCACATAAATAATAGTAGAATTTTGTACTCCCTCCGTGCTATTTTAGATGAAGGGGAATGGTTTTTTTCAAGTACCAAATTAGATGAAGGTTTTCATATTTTTACCAAGTTTTTCCTTATTTGTCACTGCATTGGAATCAGACACTAGAAATAAGGAAGAAAAAACTAAGAGATTTAAATATTTTCAAAATTAATATTAAGGGGTGTATTAGAGAAAAATTTAGTCTTTCTTATTTTTCTTAATCTATGTGAAAATACATAAACCTTCATCTAAACCGGGACCGAGGGAGTATATGATACTGAGCCGGCGTCAAAAGCATAAAATTCATATTCCGCAAGAGAATTAAAATATCAAATGCTCACTACAGGCACCTGATTTTTTACTCTCTATGAAAATACTCATATAATATTAGAGCCTCACCCGGCTAAGCTCTCAATATTCTACATACAACATTGGTGTTGTACAACTAAGTGCTCGCCCCTCTACAATGATAGGACAACTCATAGATGAGTTAATCACTAGTATAGAGCAACATTGTCCTCATAATATCACTGGTGCTGATTACAACTCTTTCCCAGATAATCTCTAACTATACATAATACACATCCAGAACATATCTTTGTTCTCGAGTGGATGCCAATGCTTCTAGATAGATTGCCTACTAGTTTAGAGCGACTTGATTCCTCTTTACGTTCCCCGGTTGAATTTATAAAGTAGCTTTATATCGATATTCAAAACTTAATTGAATAACATTGATTTATCAAAAGGAATGACAAGTCGTGCGCGAATGCATTTAGTCGAAACATCACATCTTCGTGTAAACACTAAGTCGTCGTTGCGCCAAATACAAAGCTAAAGCTCCAATCGACCAATCACCAATATTGGTCGAGCTTGAATAACACATCTTTAATATTGATCGCACTAGAATCCCAATATTAGTCGAAATACAACGAAACCCTAACATTGGCAACACCAAATTTCTGACGTATCATTATAACCACCTTATAAAAACGTGACAATGGGTGTGGAATGGAGCAAAAATTTTCTCAATAACATATGTTCCTCCATATGTCTACTATAACATACTAAAAGGGCATCTCATTCCGAGCAATGGTCTAAGAGGTACGAACTAAACCCTAGACGAACTACAAACTGAAAACTGTTAGAATTTCAGATAAAAAGTTCCCGGAAGGTTATTGTTTGCTCCGTTTGACAACCGAAATGAGCTCAAAACGTAAATCCTTTCGCGGAGGATATAACCAGCGATTTCAGGATTTCGTATTGGGGATGATCATGAAAAACAGACATCGTATGAAGAATCTACATCGTTTTTACTAAAGAACGTCATATCTGAAAATTTTGGGCATAAGAGCCAACACCCATGGATGTAAATAACAATAATACTATAAAGAGCAAATAAGGAAATGCCATAAAAATAATAGGAAAATAGGGAGATTGTGGGTAAAAATAGGCCTTCCTTGGCCGGTCCCTACTCCCATATTTCTCCAAACTTTATTATTTTATTTTAGGGTTTCCTTTTTTCATTGAAACTCTTCTGCTCTTTCTACGAAAGCCTTGACTCTCTTGTTTCAAAGACATATCTCTACAGAGCTATATATAATAGTCCCGCTACCATTTAATTAAAAGATTATTATTTTGATATTCCCCAAATTTTGGTTTTCACGCCAATTGGATTTCACATCAGTTGACCTTCACATCAAATTCTCTCTTCTAAGCATTATAAAAATATTGCTAGAGAGACGACATGATACGCGAAGCATAGTCCCGCTGATTACCAAATTCGTAATTAGTCCATTGTCGGTCCTACCTTTGACCATTTATCTACTTGGTCGGTCCTCCTTGGGATTTTCCCTCTTCTCTAGTCCGTCTCTCCGCTAGTCCCTCATCTACCATTGGTTCGTCTACCATTTGGTTTATCTACCATTTAGTCCACCTGCCATTATTGGGGTTTACTGCTTTAATTGGTCTCTCTACCAATATTTAAAATAATCTCAATTTCTCTCACTCTAATGAGGCTAAATATTATTACAGTTGCTAGCACTCGCACTGGTGGTCACATGACTTGAAGCTCGAACGACTTGATGCTCATACGAATTCACTCAACATGTCAATAAACACGTGTATATATATTGGTCTTTGATCGATCCAGTAATTTTATTTGACCTACGCTTACTAATTCAACAAGACCATTCGAGTATCATTACTCCTCATCTGAAAAAATGATACACCATAACTACCAATGTCAATATTAATCGAACTCTTTACGTCTATGATCTATCAAGCATCATTGCTTGTTTCAGCATTTAACTTATGCTTCGTCCATCAATGAGTCAGTATGCTAAATTCATCAATATGCTAAGACTGACAGTCTAGCTAGTTCAACAACTGACCAATTAATATACGTTTATGAAATAGACTTAACCATGCTCGAGACATCAATTATGTCATATGGGGGATATTCACTAGGGTTTTGGTTTGGCGGCCTACAACATGTGCGGTGTAACAATACACCCACGACGAGAAAGTATATAAGTCGTGTCGGCAGTTGAAGGAGTGAAGGGAATAGTGGTCGCACAACTGTCATGTCCCACTAACACGAGGAAGTCGGATTTCACCACGATTTCCACTTCTCTACTAATAAGCTTCTCTGCAACTGTCACCACTTACGAGATCAATGTGTTAACTTCCAACGTTATGAATAGGTTCTTCAACCTATCGACAAAGAACAAGAGTTTTATCTCACAAGCACTTGAATGACCACATAGATGTCATCTTTGAGATTCTCATAAGACTCACTTTCGTCTCCACAGCAGTTCAACACATCTCATCATCATTGATATTTAATTCTTGATATTCTACACCCGAAAATATTCTCATATTTTTTTGTACATAATTCTTGATACAATCCCGTATTTTTTGATCTTCGATCTCAATACCTTCTCTGTTTCCCTCCCTGCAGATCAACCCTTCTCTTTCCTTTGTGACCGAAATGAAATTTGAACTATCATTTCTTGATTTAGGCCAATTTCGTACAGATTGATCTCTCGAATCTTAAAAGTACTTATACAGTACAAATGTTAGGTGTTTAAACGATTTTCTCTTTGAACGACTTGGTTCAACTGGCAATAACCTACTCAATCACTTTTCTTTTTTTACCCTTTAATTGTTTTTACCCACATACAAAAATATAAAAGATCAAGGACACATCTCGTATTCACCTTGATAGAAATCCATCGAGCCAAGATAAATTTTTATTTTATTTATTTTAATAAAAATCTAAGATAAAAGTTGTTTTTCTAATAAAGTTTTAGGCACAAACTATTGGGAGCAAAGAATCTCTTAGGAAAGTGAACCAATTAATAAATAGTGCATGGACGAGTAAATAACAGTGATTCCACAGTTCATATTGGTTGATTTTTTTTGATATATAAGAGTAGCTCCAATGGAATAGGAACACTGGAAGAAATGGCAATTTTGTGGATGAGGGTTTGTTAAATCCGTCTCAGGTTGAGCCGATGGTCTCAACCTGAGACGGTAGGCATATCGTGCGTGCTTCTTTGCTAGTTACTATAACTATAACCAGTCAATCTATACGTACAAAAATGGGCGAGAGATTGTATTGTACATATAGGTCAATGGGTCTCACAAATTTAGAATTAAGAGACAATTCAAAATTTGAATCATTCGGCGATTGTATGTATGCCTTGTGGTAGCCAAAAAGTCTTTCTGGTTAATTCAGAACTAATGCTAATGTAGTTAAATTTTTATTTTTATTTTTTTAACAATAATCTAAGATAAAAGTTGTTTTGGAACTAATACGACTCTGATTTGGATTCCCAGTCTTCTTATTAGACTTAGTAAGTTATTATTTTTTTGTAGTTCTGCTTTTGTATTTTTATTTCGTAGGTATCTTCTCCGAGTTAAACGTTTATGTATGGTATGGTCGTTATGATGGAACCATACCCTCATTCTAATGCCTTTTATGAGCTAGCGCCAGTATCTTCATGTTTTGAGACGACTGAATAAAGAAATCCATACATAAGAACTTGAAAATTTTCATCAATTTTCTTCATAAAAATTTGAGAAGTATAATGCTTGGGAAAACGCTATAGAACCTTCATACGACATCCGTTTTTGATGGTTGACCCCTCTATCTTTATTATAAAAGAATTTCTTATGTCGTCTAACAAAAACATCCATGTTTTGAGCTCTTATGTGGCATCAAAACGACCCAATAGTAAAATTCAGGAAGTATCCAGGAAAATTCTGACAGTTTTCAGACGTAACATCGCTCACCGTTTTGGCCATAACTCTTAGCTCGTTTATCCGATTAATGGTCTCTCTTAGTATGTTATATTAGACATCCATACAAATTTTTTGAATTATAAATTATGCAGATTCCTTACCAATTTTTGCCAGCTTCAAAGTTTCCAAGAAGCAGCGTAAAACTGTTTCTGACGCGATTTCTGTGAAACATCTTGTAATGTCTTTGGACCATATAATACCTCAAATACCGCTTTATAATAAATGTATATGATATTTATGAGTTTTTTTTTGACGCCCCAACTAAGACACCTGCTTAGCTTATAGGATTACAACCTTAACTTGAAGCATCATAATATAGATTAACGATTTTACGATTCATAATTGTATAAAGTAAACCAAAACAAAACCCCATCTCTCTGATACATAAAGAGTGAAGATCTCTCAAGTGATATGAATACAATAATATGTTTTTTACGGATAACAAAGAATACATATATATAATATACATAAACGTCTTAATTTACTAAAGCTTTAAGCTAAGAAAATGTATATCTTCACGCCATCCTTCTAATAACTGAAACCCAAAGTGGGAATTGAGTGAGAACATCATCCCGAAGGGTTCCCAGTGGAAACAAATACAACATCCATGTAATCACTAACAAGCTTAGAAGTTCTACCAAAAGATAGTGAAAGTAAGGAAAGCAATAGAACACCTTTTGCACACAACAGTCAGCATAACATCGTAAATATGATATTCATGGAAGAATGTTATTCTAATTCCACCTCCTCGGATATTGCGTACCATAGTAACAATATCCGTAAAAGACCGTGAACATATGATCTACAGAAATAATGCTAGAACAACTAAAATATATTACCCTAACCTCGCTTTACTCAATGGAGAAAGCGATATTAGAACAACTCCAGTCTCAAATAATAGCGCCATCCACATGAAGTGCCCATACAAGCCATGATTCAGAAACTACCATCAAAGTATAGAATATTTACAATCAAGCATAATATGCATACGACTAATTTCCCCAGATACCTCAATATAATACTGCACATCTTGTGCTACTAAATACATAAAATAGGATATAAAATAAAAGTAATAATATTGCACTCCCTGTGCTACTTAACTTAGGAAGAAGCTACGGGGGAACCATAAACACACCTCGTGGGAAAACTGGACATATCACACAACATCCTCATTTGATGACAACCACTTCAAGAATTTTTATCTATAAGTCCATAGTACCGTCCCTCACTATCATCATCATCATCATCATCATCTTGAACATGTAATTACCCTCCCAAATAGTTCTACTGAATTCTTGAAATCAACTTCTTATTTTCTTTGGCTCAACTCAGCAATTCATCTCAAATCTGCAACCACTTCAAATCTTCAATCTTAATTGAATTTCCAATTCAAAACCCTAACTCATTGATTATTCAAATTCCTAATTTCTTATCTTCAATTCATACTTAAATCCATTAAATCAACTCAAACCCATCTCTATTTCAACTCTTAGAATATTAATTTCATCTTATTTTAAATTCAGATCATTTGGGAAAGAACAAAACCCTAATTTCTTGATTCATCTCAATTTAAATTGAAAACCTCAATTAAACCTCAACTCTCGCTTTTGCATCCATCAATAACTCCATACACTTCTCAATCTTATCAAAGTATAAATTAAATATCCAAAACCCTAATCTCGATTTCATCACAGGAAAACCTTAGTTCTTTGATTCATCATCAAAAAAACTTCATAACTCTAAATAAATCATAACTCCTTTTATCTTCATCTATTAATATCTCAATACACTTATCCATTCCTTAAAATCTCAAAATCAATCTGAAAATCTAATTTGATTTCATCACAGATTGATTCTCTAATTGTATTCCATTCAAATTTACAAAAACTTCACATTCTTCATCATTCATACATCTTCACTAATTGATTCTCTTCAATCAATTCTCAATCTCACCTCACAATTCACTCTCAGAAGAAGATCAGAAGAAGAGGAGGAGAAACTGAAGAAGAAGAGAGAAAAGAGAAAAGATATTGATTTCTCTTTTGATTAGGTTTAGATATCAATTCTTATTTAGGCACCCATGAATGGATATGGGCTTCCATGATTATTTGTTTATAATCTAGATGACTAGGTGCCCTGAGTACAAATTAGATGATTTTTCTTCATCCGATATCCGAATGACGTGTTCAAGTAGTCCATCCAGAAAATAGGAACGGCCTTCTAGTCTTCATAAACCCCCATCTATGAATGGTAATCTATGAATGCAGTTGCCCTGTCAGGTTATCTAGGCCTGACAATGCTTTCCCACGAACAAAGACGACACAATTATATCAGGATTATAAACCTCACTATTCCCAGTGTTGGATTTACTAAGTGTTCAATAATTTTAAAAAATTAATCCCCAGTCACTAATCTCAATGGAAATTTTTAAACTAGGTTATAATAGGTTTTAGTCTAAAACTTATATTTATAAAAATATATAAATAATATATTTTGCGTAGAACATGAACAAGCAATTTAGCATATAATACAAATCAATCAAACAATTTATAAATATTTTAGTTCTTAATTATTTTTAGTGATTAAAATTTATCTCACAACCATCCCAGTACTAGACTAATCTAGATCACTAACTGGCACTGGCTATTTATCTATCATTTCCCATATAAGATCTAATAGTGAGCTATGATACCAAATTGTGACGCCCCAATTAAGACACCTGCTTAGCTAATAGGATTACAACCTAAACTTGAAGCATCAGAATCTAGATTAACGATTTTAAGAATCATAATTGTATAAAGTAAACCAAAATAAAACCCAAGCTCTCTGATACATAAAAAATAAAAATCTCTCAAGTGATATGAATATAATAACGTGTTGTTTACAGATAACAAAGATATAATAGTGATACTTGTAGGCATTTTGGAGGAATTATAAATACTACATGAAAATAGGAAAATAAAGATGATAACATAGTGTTCAAGTATTGAATGTTTTTAGCCATCTTCTGTGAATAACTAATACGATATGCTCATCCTGTGTAGTGATGAACTTGTAGTAACCACCAACAGTGGCCTTCGAAGTTTTGTACGATCCTTCCCAGTTGGAGGGGAGGTGGCGACTTGATGCTTTAAGGACTAAATCCCCTACCCAGAAAGTGTTAGGTTTGATTGATTGGCTCTATAAATCTTCTATTCGTAGGGCCGAATTTATTTTTCAGTGGTTATGTATGAGAGAAAATATCTTCGGGAACTTTGCTATTTCATATAGGGTGGAGATGGCCTTTACCCGACTGTTTAGGTAATGATATGGAGTAGCAATCTATTCGTAACGACAGGCTAAAGCACAATCAACTTTTCCAGTAAGGTCCAGTCCCCAGCCTGGCGATGAATGAGGATGACTCAAATATAAGGAAGCAGAATTGAGTTAGAGATACTTGAGTATGATACCTATTACATAAGATGATGCACTCTTAGTTGATGTTTGATTCATGCACTACAAAAAAAACGGGTTTAAGCGACAGGTCGTTTTAAGTCGCTTAAAGCCCCTTTTAAGTCGCTATAACCGTTATAGCGACTAAAAGTGGCACTCGCTCCGTTGGTTGCCCAAAGCCATGTATTTTAAAGTCTTGAGCGACCATGCAATCGCTCTAGTAATAAACCAACTTACCTAAAGCGAGTACTTTTCTCATTGCTTAACATTTAGACCAACTAACATGGAGCAAGTAAAAGTGTGATCGCTTAACATGTAGACCAACCAATGTAGCAAGTAAACTACCAATCGCTTAGAATATACTAATCATTCTAAAGCAAGTAAAATACTTGGTTGATAGATACAAGGAGCAACTCGACCTAAATTTTTCTTGGTTAAGGTTTTAAGCGATCAAATTGTTTTGCTCGCTAAAAGCGATTTCTGATTTTGATTGGTCTGAAGTTGGTTGCTCAAGCTTTTGAGGTAGCAAAGTTTTTACTCAAGTTGATTGATTAAAGGTTTAAGCAACCAAATTATTTAAAATTCTGATTTTGATTGGTCTGAAGTTGATTGCTTAAGCTTTTAAGCTATCGAAGTTTTTACTCAAATTGATTATTAAAGGTTTAAGCGATCAAATTATTTAAAATTCTGATTTTGATTGGCCTAAAGTTGATTGCTTAAATTTTTAAACTACCAAATTTCTTTGCTCGTTAAAAACAAATTATGATTATATAATCCCAAATTTTAATTATAATTAACAATTAATATTAGACATTATCACTAATTAAGATTATATAATTAAAAATAAATAACAAAATTAAATTAAAATTAATACTAAAAATAATTATGAACCAAATTAAAATCATAATTAATCGACTTTATTATTAATGAATTCAATTTACAACATCATTTGGTTAAAAAAATTACAATCATTTAGTCTCCAAATTACAATCAAAATTACAATCATTGACTCAAAATTACGTAAGCATTGGATGTATATTTCCGCATAATGTATATTTCCGCATAATGTCATATCGTCTTTGTAGTATTTCAGTAACGTATCCAAAGGAACTTCAGGAGAATGTGCTTCATCCTTAGAACCATCATGACTAGAACTGTGAGTGAAGGTATGTGCTTCATCCTTAGAACCATCATGACAAGAACTGTGAGTGAAGGTCAAGTATGCATTTCATGCTGAACTCCCTGCACAACAAGTTTAGGTAAGTCAGATGTTAACAATTCTAAAGACCAGGATGACCAGGATCACTGAACCTTAGTGAAGGTTGGTACTATTTCATTTTGCAGTGACATGTATTTTTCTCATAGCTATAAACTCTTAGCATCAAAACATTCTGCAGTGACATGTATGTTCTGGCATTAAAATACCTACAAGGAAAAAAGCAACTTGTTGATGGTTCTTATCAGAGACAAGTTGTGCTGGTGTACATCCAGTTTTGTCAGTCACCATTAAAACCTCTTTTTTTCCTGCATGAACAAGAAATTCTAGAAAAGCAAATAAATTGCTTAAGTTTATATGGGTAAAGAATATAGGTGACACGTTGATATTAGAACAAATGCAATTTTTGCAGTATAATAAATGACATGAATGAAATAGATAGGCATTCCAAATAGTTCAAGTACCAGTGCAGAGAACTTCTTCCATCATTATCAAGCATATCTGGATCCCCATTCCATTTGGTAACAATATGATATAGAAACGCGGTCTGACCTTTTTGTGTTGCAACATGAGTCATCTGCAACCAAATGACATGTGATCATAACAAAAAAGAGGCACAAAATTTGTAAGCAGACACACTAAAGATAATGATACAGTGGAACCACAAAATTCAACATTTTTCACCGATTAAACAAGATAACTATTGTATTCGCCGTTTCACTAAGAGCTACAAGTATTCAATAATCAGTATATAACAGCACGCAGGGCATTCATTTAATTTAATTTAAGAATATCAATCCAAATACACAGTGCCTAAAGGGTATAACTTTCAAAATAAATTACTAAAGCTCTCTTCGAAGACACAATCAAAGAATCTCCTTCTTCGTACAAGAGCCTTTCATACTTAGACCCTACAGAGCTCTTAATATCATTTCAGCAAATTAAGGAAATAAACAACAAATAAAACATTGACAACTCCACCGTTTAGCTTCCAACCTCACTCATTCTAACTATAAAACACGATTAACTAACTAAACAAAACCAAATATATAAAACTGGCATTTTGTTATTAACTCATGTAATCTTCAAAGAACTTTTCGACCGCTTAGTCTATAAAGTAGGCTTCATAATTAGTCTTAAGTGGACTATGTTTTTTTCTTATATATTATCTCTCTCCTCTCTTTATAAATCATTCCTTATCATTCAATAAAAGTAAAAAATCTAACCTGATAACCATATAAATCCGTGGCATTAACGCGAGCACCTTCCTTAAGTAATAACTCAGCAACTTGAACTGCACCTCTTACAGCACTCCAATGTAATGCTGATTGCCCTGTATGATCATATGCATTCACATCTCCACCATGCTTTTATTCACCAAAAACACACATAAATAAATCAATTCAAATTCAAACCCAAAAAAAAAATAATTAAAAATACAACAAAAAACCAAAAATTAGGGCAAGACCTCGATAATATACTGAGCAGCAGCAGTTCGATTATTCAGCGAAGCCCATTGTAAAGCATAACAACCTAAACCATCAGGTTCAGAAACTGAACAACCTTCAGACTCAACCAATATTTGTAACTTCTCCATATCACCATATGTTGCTGCTGTATACACATCATTCCTTAGACTCTCATCGTTATTGTTATCATTCTTATTAGTCTCCGTTGATGATACTATTTCATTTTTTCCATTATTTATTGTTGTTTTCTCGATCTCGTCTTCTTCAACAACAACCTCAATCTCAGACGACATTCTCTTCTTAATTTAAAATTTACAATAATTTCATTACTTGATTAAACTCGTGGATCTAAATGACGTTAGGGAGTTTAAGCTAAAATTTCAATTGGGGTTGACGATTAACTAAGAGAAATGCTAGTAATAACATCACTAAAGAGGAAAAGTAGAAATGAGCTTTTAAAACACTTATCTACATTTAGTAAACGACATAAATAATACCTTTGAAATACCATCGCCTTTCAGAATCTGCAACTCTAATGGATTCAACTCGCACTCTGGAACTTCCTGGGGGTTTGATACTTCCATTAGTGTTTTCTTGAGTTTCTGCAATGTATATAAGGAAAACATTTAACAAATTAAGAACAGTGTTATGAAGAAAACTCTGAGTTTCTTTGCATTGGGTTAAACCATTAGGGTTTTGAAGCTTGAACTGATTCATTCACAGGAATCACTCAACCAATCATGCCACAATTAATGAAAATAAGGGGATTTAAAGAAATCTTTTGAGGAAATAACACAACGATGAACTAAAGAAAAATAGGGGATTCCGATGCTCAATTGTAACGGTACCACCAGGTTGGATTGAAGTCTGAAAATGGAACATTCATATCCAATTAATGTTAAATGCCATAGCTGGTGTACACAATTTATGAATATTCCCAAATTACATCTTTTGAGTGATGAACAACACGTTTAGAGGTTATAAAGATATCTTACAAGGGTGGGACGACCTTGACGTCCTGGTACGATACTCCACTATGTGCTCACTTCTGCATTCTGTAGCTCAAGTTCTTTAAGCTTTATTTCAACTACGATTCCCCTATCGTTCTTTTCATCTGGTCGTGGGTTCACTCCAACAACGTCAACATCTTCTTCACTCTGAGTTCCCGGAAAAACACTAAAACCCATTTTCTATATCAATTCCTCATCCAAGAACCAGCGAAAGTCACCATACAAAACCTATATGAATTTTTGCTAGTCTTTTATCTTAAACCCAGGAAAAACCCCATCATCGGTTATCTCAATCTTTTATCTCGACAGTCACAGCAACACTTAATCAGATTTTCTTTCTTTCCCTGAATTCAAACTCAGAAACATCTAACAACGAACTCTACCTCTATTCTTCACTGTTGCTATTCTCAAACTCGGGTCTTAATATAACCGAGCTTCTTGTGTTCTGTCTTCTATCTTAACTCGAAGAGAGCCATGGCCTGAATAACGGCATGAAGCAGCCATCTTCTGTGAGCTTAAAGAGAGAAACTGATCGTAAAATACTTGACCTACTTTTAGGTTTAAATGATAGTCGATTGGGACCTTAGGTGAACTATATCTGCCTTTAACAAGTTGGTTGCTTATAACACTTTTAGGTTTTAATTGAGAGATACTCTAGGTTTAGTAAAGTTCAATGATCGGTGAAGGTGGGTTTGGTTATGTCTGTAAATAAGAAGATGCAGAGGGAGGCGGAAGATCGACAGATGGAGAGATTTGAGATATGAGAGTGATCAACATTTTTGTTTATTAGGGTTTTTCTTTTGGGAGGCGGAGGATTAGAGAGAAACTGAGATGAGATGAGATGAGATGAGATGAGAGGAAAATGAAGTAAGAGATTTTTAGTGAGCTTTTATATAAAAGTAATAGACGGTGATAAAGGTTGGTCATACAGATCATGGAAATCTTCAGATGGTAGAGATTTTGCTTGGGATCTTCATACGGATCAAGGCAAGTATGAGAAGCATGTGGTTTTCTTTATTGCTTATAAATTGGGTATAAATGGTAATGATATGCTCAATTTGATGAAATTATCAAAATTAATCAAAAATTATTTTTTCAAATTGATCTGATTTGTTAAAATTAGATAAAATTGATGAATTTTTACATAAATTATGTATTGTAAATTGTTGAATTATAGCTTTAGATGATCAAAAGCGATAGAATTTTGTTAAATTAAAAAAAAATTGAAAACCAAATCATTACTGACATTTTATAGTTAAATCATCACATAAAAGTCATTAAATCATCACATTTAACTCTTTATTCATCAATAATACCCGATATCGCTCGACCTCACCAATTTCTCCTAGATTCCATCGGTTTTTCCATTCTATCAGTTTCTCCATTTTATCCAATGTCGGTCGACCTCATCAATTATACCCAATGCCGGTCGACCTCACTCAATTTGTAATGGATTACATAGGTTTCTCCATTTTATCCACCACTTTAACCTAATATTCATCGACCTTAGTCAATTTCACTATTTATATATCGATCTTACTCAATATCGTTCGACCTCACTCAAAATATATCAATATACATCAATTTCACTCGAATTCATTAAATGTTATTCAATATTAATCGAATGCAGTCATTTTTTCATTTATCTCACTCGAATTTACTCATTTTTTACCGATTCATTCCTATTTACTCAATAAGGATCCACTCAATATTCATCGGTTTCACTGGACCTCACTCGAAGTCACTCGTTTATCATATACCTCACTACCCCATCTCACATGAGGCTTACAGATTTACATAATTACGTTCGATTTTGGAGTCTTAACTCATGATGAATGAGATTATGACATTTGAGATTGAACAATCGTCTAAATATTTTCATTCAAACTTACAACGAATTGAGGATTATCCTTATAAATTACAAATATTACATTTTTGAAAATGAATCGATTTCACTTTGATTTATTGAATTTTATTCAATCTCAATCAAACTTATTCATTTTTTTATCGATCTAACAAATCCAACGATATCAAACTATGATTCCATCAAACCCACTAAAATTGACTCAATTTTTTATCGAACAGACTAGAATACACTAAATTTTGATCGATCTTACTCAAATTATATCAATTTTTCAACAATTTCACTCGATTTCACTTAGATTTATTGAATTTTATCCAATTTTGATCAAACTTATTCATTTTGTTATCGATCTAACAAATCTAACGATATGAAACTATGATTTCATCAATCTCACTAAAATTCACTCAATTTTTTATCGAACCGACTTGAATACACTCGATTTTGATCGATATTACTCAAACTATATCAAATTTTCATCAATTTCACTCGATTTCACTTAGATTTATTGAATTTTATTCAATCTCAATCAAACTTATTCATTTTTTATCGATCTAACAAATCCAACGATATCAAACTATGATTTCATCAATCCCACTAAAATTCACTCAATTTTTTATCGAACAGACTAGAATACACTAAATTTTGATCGATCTTACTTAAATTATATCAATTTTTCATCAATTTCACTCGATTTCACTTAGATTTATTGAATTTTATCCAATTTCGATCAAACTTATTCATTTTTTTATCGATATAACAAATCTAACGATATCAAACTATGATTTCATGAATCTCACTAAAATTCACTCAATTTTTTATCGAATCGACTTGAATACACTCAATTTTGATCGATCTTACTCAAATTATATCAATTTTTCATCAATTTCACTCGATTTCAATTTGATTTATTGAATTTTATTCAATCTCAATCAAACTTATTCATTTTTTTATCGATCTAACAAATCCAACAATATCAAACTATGATTTCATCAATCTCACTAAAATTCACTCAATTTTTTATCGAACCGACTTGAATACACTAAATTTTGATCGATCTTACTCAAACTATATCAATTTTTCATCAATTTCATCGATTTCACTTGAATTTTAATTGAACATCTATTGGGGTTCAACCCAATTCATCAAATCATAACTTATAAAATTCAATAAATTCGAGTGAAATTGATAAAAATTGATATAATATGAGTAAGATCAATCAAAATTGAGTGTATTCAAGTGAGATTGATAAACTAAGAACACTAATTATAAAAAAACCCAAATATTTTTGATGAATCTTAATTTCCAAAATCCGTTACGTTTTGCTTCCGACATCCGAAATCCGTTATCCACCTTGTAACTAACACACAATGGTAACTAACACACTTTGGTAACTAATACACAATGGTAACTAACACACAATCCGTATGAGCATCCAACATCGAATCTGGACCATCAAAAATTTTCTATGATCCGTATGAGGTGGATTATCCACCGTTAAACTTTTCTTTTCAAAACCCTAAACAACAATTCTCTTCGTTTTCGTTTTTTTTCTCTCTCTTCGTCTCTCTTCATCAACTGCACCATCACCGCCGAATCTGGAATAATGGGTAGAACAAGTTGATGCTTTTCATGAAGGTTGGGGGTGCCGTCATCGCCAAAACAGTAACATCTCTCTCTTGGTCTTGTTTTCATGTTTTGAATTTGATAGTTTGATGCTTGATTTCTGATCTAAATTGGAAGCAATAGTTATTGGGGAAGTCTCGGGATTTTATTGTAATGGGTTCTCTTTGACTTGGTAGCCTGTTTCTCTTTGAAATTCGAAATTGAGAGTAAGCAGAATCCATGTTTGCTACCCTGTTTCATTGTTTAACACATATAATGGTGGTGGTGTTTGCTATTGCAGTAGAGAGAGAGAGAGGTTGAAGAAAATGACGCACAGTCTTCAGAGAGGAGAGAAATTTTTTGGATCCAAAAATTGCTGATCTTTGACAGGTTTGGTCTCGATTTTATATTTTAATGTTTAATAGCTTTGTATCTGGCATGAATTTAACCTGGTAGTTTGTTCTTTTAGTATCTGGCATTAATGTGCAATAGCTTTGTATCTGGCATTAATGTTTAATATCTTTGTATCTTGAACTTGTATTCTTGTGATTTTGATCCTTGAAAGAACAATGTGCATATTAACAATAAGTTTTGGGAACTTTTTTGTGTATGAACATGGTTCTTTATTCGAGTGTTCAAACATTAATATGCCTAAGTTTGTCTGCGGTCTACTTTAGTCGGTTACGAAATCACCTTCCGACTTCAATTTATAACTTAAGTATACTTGCTTTTGTGTTCATGTTACAATATTCATGTTTATTCAGTATTTGATTTCTGAAATGTTACATTCTATTGAGTTATGATGTTGAGTACTGTACTTACAGTTTATTGAGTTATAAATAAAAATAAACTAGTGCTTTTATCCTGTTACAGGTGTATTCTATTCGAGATGTTGTGGCTAATAACTTGAAGCGCCTTGCTGAAGAATTCGACCCTGAATGGATGGGGACTGGCAACAAATGGAAAATTCCTATTTGGGAATGATGGATCTTCATCTCTTTATCATCTCGATCCAAAAACATTCAAAGATTTCTCAAGCAATTTTTTTTAGTAATAATACTCCAATCAGGAATTAGGACTTACTATTGATGTTAGTGATGATGTTTGTATGTTAGAATCTTGGATTTCCCTCTTGAAGTAGAACTAAAAAGCTTGTGCTTCATATGTCTAATATTTTGTCAAATTCGGTATTAACAATCCGCAAATTAGCATGACTATGTTTGAATGTTTGCTTTATAAGGTTTTGAGTCATATGAGAGGATCACAGAATGCTTCATTTTGTTTGTCAAGGGTTTAAGTTGGCAGTATGGTCTTATGCTTCATGTTCATTTTTTATATAATCATGTTTGTGTACTGTTGGTGCCAAATGATGGTGTTTGTATGCTGGATTGCACTTATCTTGTGTTTTTTATGTCTAATATTTTATCGAATTCCATATTAGTAATCCGCAAATTAGCATGATTAGTCTATACCTGTATCAGGATGAAGAGTTCTGAACTCAATAGTTTGTATATTCATTGTAAAGGTCATGTTGCCTTCTAAACCCGTTTTTGAACATCCCTGTATATCAACTGTAAGATTAGCTTCATTAGGGAACTTGCTTATTTTGTAAGATTGTTTGTTTTTATATGTTATATGGTCTGAAATGGAGCTGGAACTGGAGCTAGTTATTATTTTTGTATTACCTGCACTCTCTGAAGTAGATTCAAGGGAGCTTGAGCCAGTCATTTGGAGCTACCCGCACTGCCTTTTTACTTTAACTCTAATTGTAGTATTGTATGTTATTTAGCAGTAGTTTCTTAATTACTACCAATTTGTATTCTGTTTTCTTTTTGTGTTATTTACTTATTGTTGGGTATATTACCACGTTATGATGATAAAATATTTATTAGTAAAAGTAATTCATTAAGATGTATGAACTAATATATTGATTAAGAAATTCAGCCTCCATTATTCATAACCATGTTTACTTCTTTAATTCTTAGTCAATATCTTGTCTTTTAAACATGATTCTTAATCCCGTTAATTATGGAGGTTAATGAAATCATTTTTAGTACCAAATAAATTAATCCCATTAATTATTGAGGTTAATGAAATCTTTTTTAGTATCAAATAGCTGTTAGAAAGGACCCTAAATTGTACACTTAATTCTAATGGTAAGCAATTTTATTGAATATTTCTCAATCTCACCAAATTTTATTCATTATCCATCAATTTGACCAAAAATGGAATAATTTAAACATAAACATTATTTTTGTTTTTTAAGTCTAAAACACACACACAATGATCCTTACATTGTTTATCTGGCCAATTGAAAACCAAAATATCTGATCCAATGGATATAAATATAGATTTAGGAAATCATTATTCGTTGGATTTTTTCTCAGGTTATTGGTTTTTTTTTCTTCCATAAATATATATTCCTCGATATTAAAATATATGAATATTTTACTAATTAAAATATATATAATGTTTAGACAAAAATAACTAAAAAATAATCAAAAAAGGGTGTTATAACCAAGTATAATCGTACTAAAATGGACAGATACGATTTTTTTCCAATGAGTCACACGGATCACAATCCGTATGACTAGATAGAACTAGGTATAATGCGTTGATGGATTTTGATCACAGGGTCTATCTTTCTCCCTCAAGTAATTCATTTTTGAACATGTGGTGGTGGCTTAAACTTAGTTGCTGAGAGAGGTTTGAGCAACCAATTCATTTTCTGTTGCTACGAGTCTGTGCCTCAAAGTGAATAGCTACATGATCACTTTTTTAGATGGTATAAGATACTTGAAAAACAGATCTAGCAATTAAACATATTTGGTCGTGGCTCAAACTTAGTTGCTGAGAGAGGTTTGAGCAACCATATTTTGTTGTTGCTACGAGTCGGTGCCTCAAAGTGAATAACTATATGATCAACTTTTAGCAGCTATAAGTTACTTGAAAAACATATCTAGCAATTAAACATATTTGGTTGTGGCTCAAACTTAGTTGCTGAGAGAGGATTGAGCAACCAATTTATTTTGTTGTTGCTACGAGGCGGTGCCTCAAAGTGAATAGCTACATGATCAACTTTTAGCTGCTATAAGTTATTTGAAAAACAGATCTAGCAATTAAACATATTTGGTTGTGGCTCAAACTTAGTTGCTGAGAGAGGTTTGAGCAACCAATTTATTTTGTTGTTGCTACGAGTCGGTGCCTCAAAGTGAATAGCTACATGTTCATTATTTTAGTTGCTATAAATTACTTGAACAAAGGATCTAGCGATTAAGTGTATTTTTTTCGTTGCTAAATAATAGTGGACACATGTTTATTGCCGCCAAAATTTTTGGCAGTTGCAATTTTAGACACTTAAACTATTTAAGCGACTAAATTTCCGAGCTCTTGCTAAGGTTTTAGACGCTTAAACACGTTTTTCTTGTAGTGATGGCTTTGAGAAGTTGATATCCCTCTAGGTATAGGGGTGAGTCCTCATCAACGTTGTCCCTTTCTTTATGAGGGGTACCTGTCACTCGAGGTGGAATAGATTGTGGTGCCGTTAGGTGAGCTGCTGATCGTTGAAGCAATGCACGTCCCAGGATCATATCATAATTTAGCTTCTCTTTGGTGATGTAAAATTTCATGTCTGCTTGAGTAGTTCCCGTCGCTACAATAAGCATGATGTGCACGTAAACATTTTTGATCGTTCCTTCAGGGTCTCTGACTATTGTTGGAGATCGCGTGGCCTCTTTTCAAGTAATTCCTGCTGCCTTGAGATTCTTTACGGTAATAATATTCACATCCATTCCAGTATTGACCAATGTCTTACTAAATTCAACATCTTTTAGAAACACAATGGTGAGAAGACCCCAGTCGTGCCTTCAATTGTTTTTGTCGACTGTGTCCTCCAGAGGAGGCTTGCTTGAACATAAGTATCTCTAGTAAAAGGTGGTAAGCATTTTACAGACACAACTCGATTTAGAGAAGTTAAAATATCCTTACATTGTTCCTTTAAGAAGTGGAGAAGTTCACAATGCATTCCACCAGGGATCGAACGGTTTGGTTGATCGTTTCTCAAGTGAGGGTGAAGCTTCTGACAGGAAGGGAATTCTTGTGGATACCTTCAGTTTCCATTTGTGATTCCCCTGACTCTATCTTTTCTTTGAAGATGCGTCTCAAACCATTGCAGTCACTAGTAGGGTGGTTGACGAACCGACGGAAGCGATAATATTTTGGATCTATCATTTTTTAAGCAGTTGATGGGCGTCGTAGAACGATCCGAGTTAGATTAATTCCAATAAAAACAAGATAAGCTCTAAGGATCTTTGATAACCCTGCCTCTTTGGAAACTTTTCCTTGGGTTACAAGACGACTCTAATCAACTTAAAAAATAATCTTCCTGAACTTTAAGTTAGGCTAACAAAGTAACCAATACATTCCTTTTGAATGATTTTATAATAAGATCGATACCCTATCGGTCTTCTTTCTAGTCAAATTTTAAGGATTAGGTTCGCGTTAGGTAACGTGTTCCTAAGGAGAGAAAGAAGGAAACGGTGATGAAATCCGAGTCCTTATTTTATATGGCCAATCCTTGCCCTTTATTAGAAAACAAATCCGTATTCAGTTCCTCAACATATATGCATACGAAGGAATACAGTAAACCCATTTGCAGGGGATTCGTGGGTTGATCGAGTCTTACCTCCCGTACCAGACGAGGGATGAATCAGTTGTAGTCGACTCGGTCTGATGAAGCGAGGATAACTCTTCCTTACCATGATTTCGCAGGAGTCTCTACAAATCCTCGCAAATGACAAAATTGGATTGTTATCTCCTTGGTGGTGGACCATCAGTGATGACATGAACTTTGTCGTCCCTTTGAGTTTTTTACATACCAGCATTAGTGGTTGTTGTGAGGTTATTTCTGGCTTGCTCCATCAGGCGATGGCGCTGCTCTGGAGAGAGTTGTTCTGTTAGGGTCTTGAGATAAGTGAGTACCTCTTTCTGAGTGGTAGCCATGTCTTCTTGTGTTTTGGCTAGATACTCCTGTCTCTGCATTAGATCAACAATGTCAAGTGGCGTTTGGGTGATCCTAGTGTTTTCAACAGCCGAGTCACTAGGAGGAGGTGTTGTGGTGGCATCAGTAGCAACGTTGGTGTGAGGAGGGTCATTAGTGACAAGGGTGGCTCCAGAGCCGCCACACCAGTATTACCAAAACTGGCAGTAGGAGTTGTAACTGCTCCTGACCTAAATCTACTATTTTGAACGATTGAAAATTAGATCTAAAGTCGAGAGGTTGATATCCCATTGTGGTTGATGGTTTTGTAATAGTGGTAAGAGAAATTTGTTCAAGACTTGTGAAGATTTGTTTTTAAACCTAGTTTCTAAGACTAAAAATAGCAAAACTTAAATAAAATTGATAATAAGATTGAGATTCCACTATTTTCTAATTTTTAAAGTGATTTAATTCAATAACTATAATTATGCAATTCTTACATTTAATTTGATTCTAAAATATTGCAACAAGTAGATTTTCAAAATAACAATTATATCAAAAACCTAGGCCAAGCATGTACCATCTAATGAAATCACAATTGTTTAATAAAAATCATATGAATAAAATTTTAACCAAGGCAAATAATCATAAAAAAATTGCATAAATTAATTAAATAAATATTACCACATAATTTTTTTGGAAAAAATAGCTTCCTCCGTCGTCTCAGAGATGGGGTTTAGCTCCTCATATTAATCACTTGCTCAAAATTATGGTTCATGGCTCAAAATGTTTACAAATGATGAAAAATGAGAAAAAAATAAAGAAAACAGTGAGTTTGCAACGCTTATAGGCTTTACAGACTCACTGTTACAGAGAAGGGATGAGGATAAACGTTGCATATGCGATAATATCTGTTGAAAACGAATGAAGAAACTATGGATGATTGGTTGAAGATACTGTTGCATATTCTCTGTTCTTCATGCAGCAGCAACAACAAATTATCTGGATTGATTTTTTATCCCTTTGTTCACCTCCTGAGCTCTCCCCAAAACTCGCTGCCTCATCTGTGACCCTCGACACTCCTTTATATACCCATAACATCTCCCAAATATTTTCATATTATTTCTTTCTATGTTGATAGAATTATTTCCCTGTTTAGTTCCTTCACGCGTCTTTTGGTGGCTTACACACTCCAACACGTTTATTTCACGTCTCAGATGATGTTAACCATGCAGTAATCACACGCAAACTTCCCAAAGATGCAGAAGAAAATCCCGAGAATAACTCGCTTACCCTGTTTTACTCCAACTCGACAATTGGGCTTTGTTTTGATTGTTTCAACACCCACAACAACTTTGCTTAGCCCTAACAAGTCCATCCCAACCAAATCCGGTGATTGAATCTCCCCCAAATAGAATCCAAAAATTCTAAATTTTTAAAATTTATTTTCCCGCTAAAACGTTGTTTGAACCGTGAAGAAGAAGGGGGGTGCCCCTATCCATTGCGTGGGTGCCTTTATCAATTCTTGGTTCCTTTATCACTTTTTGGGTGCCTTTATCAATTCTTTCCCAAATATTTATTTCTCTAAAAATACCTACAAATGCAATAAAATCACAATATAAGTACACAAATGAGTTCTAACAATATACAAATTGAGATCAAATAAGACACGAAAACGTGTCTATCAAATACCCCCAAACTTATTATCTGCTAGTCCTCGAGTAAATCTAAAAAAAATAAATCCTAACTCACTTTCGCAGGCATCGCAATTGCAGTTAGCATGTGCAACAAGCCTTTGAACCCCTAGGTGTCCCTAGTGGACGAGTTTTGTCTCGTGAGAGTGTACAAGAGATATATCCACAAAACCTTTACTCCCAACCCTATCTACCTGTGAACGATTGAGGATAGACACTAAACAAACTATTTAGTTGGCATACCAAATTCTTCGCCTATAAGAATCATTACCCTATATGAGTCCAATTGTTGTACACGAGTTTGCACTCGACATACTAAAATTCATACAAGAATTCAAAACTCTACTTAGATAGCCGTTCAACCACGATACTCAGAATCTATCAATGGACAATCACATGAAAAGATTTAGAAGATGGATATAGACAAAATGAAGTTTGCGCGTGTTGACTAAGGTGAACGGTGTTTCCCATATCTGTCTGAAGGTCAGTGTCAGGATGAATGGATTGAGATACACTCCCACTAGTCTTACTCCTTATACTAATATCGACTCAGCTGGTATATACAATGGTCCCATCGGTCGATATATTGAAAATATTTTAAATATACTGACAACATGATTGGATCAAATGAATCCAAGCGCATGCTCCTTATCAGCATCATACATGATGGTTCTCATGAATCCTGCGTTCCACGCTTGCTTAGGCAAAGGAGACAGGGAGAACACACACATATTGCTATCAAAGTGTCAATACTCGATTTTTTTTTAATCATAGTCTAAATAATACAATAATGGGGCTTGATCTCAAACACTCATACTACCGGTGATAAAAATTTGATACTGGTGCCCCACCAAATCACTTAGAGAAACACAAAAAATTGCAAAAATAAAAACAGAAGGTGATATGGTCGAGATAGATTCCGAGATATGGTGAAAACTATCATGTTATGTCTAACAACTAAGCTAGGCATCCTTTTATGAATAGACCATTTAGCTGGGCATACCAATTCCTATAGAAAAAGAGCCGAGTTTCCATCTACCTAGAATGGTTACTGTCACCCTGAATTGTTCACAAGTTTCTAAAGTTTGGAGTTTTATTATTTCAACTAAAAGTTTCTCCTTTACCCCCAAACTTAAACCTAACATTGTACTTAATGTTTCAAATTAAAGTTCCATAACAAAAATATAGGTAAATAGAGGAATAAAGAGGTAAGTCAGAAAGATACTACCTGGGTGAAGCGTAACAATCCTTCTTCAGAGAATAAGACAGAAAAACAAAAACCTACAAAAACTTACTAAAATTTTTTTGCAACGAAGCACCTCCTTCCATGGATTTATGACATTCGAGATCCCACACATACGAAACAAACCCGAGCCAGGGGTAAGATACAGGGTTGGTCCCGAACGTACACTTTTTGTATCAAGACTCTTACTTAGGTTCTGTGACCCAATAGTCTTATCAAGTATCAAGACTCTTTCATGGGTTCTGTGACCCAATAGTCTTATCACGTCTCCTAGCCACGGAGCTCGGTAGGAACACACGCTTAATTTATCTCGGGCATGGAGTAAATTAATGTGTCCCATAAATTTGCTCTAGCCAATGAGCTCAGTAGGAACACACGCCTTATTAAGACTCTTACATGGGTCCCCTCTTTGGGGATGGACCCATTAGCCTTATTTCAAGACTCTTACATGGGTTCCCTCGTTGGGGATGTACCCACTAGTCTTTTCTTCTCTCCTGAACGGAGAAAAATCGGTAAGAAATATACCTGAAATGTAGATGAGAAGTATACTTGAAAATCATCCAGATATTTCTCATTTCTCATTTCTTATTTAACACATATCCCATATTCTTCTATATACATGAGAAGCATATATAGAAAGAAAATATGAAATATATTTTACATAAGACATGAGAAATATCCAGATGAAATATCATTTTAATCCGAAGTAATCTTTGTTTGAGAGATCAGAAGTATAGAATGTAGAAGTATTCGCCTTTCGAAAATATTTGATGATAGGTTGAAAAGAGATACCCATTTTTGAATGATAATTCCTGTAGGAGCGTTCATATTTCCGCAAGAAGTATAAGAGGTATCGCCTTTCAAAGAAGTTCAGAATAAATTGAAGTATTTACTGAATATTCTTCGTGAAGTATGAGCCATTGGAAGTATCATTTCTTGAAGGCTCATTTAAGGTATTAATTGCTGCCTTATGTTAAGAAGTACAAGGCATATAACATAAAGTAACGAAATATATTATTTCTATTTAGCATTAATAAATTATTAAAATGAAATACCTAATTGGCGTGCAGTATTTAACTCATTTCACAGCTAAAAATTTGATTTCTTTATAGCATGCCCCCCAGTGCATCATTATTGCATAGCTGCCGCATCTCTGAAGTGTCCTTCATAGGTATCTTCACACTTCATAAAAATGTCTTAAACATTTCATAATATTAAATGGGTACAAGTTAAAAATGATCTTCATGCTTTTAATTGCATACTACAGTTAAATCTAATCAAACAAATTAGAATTTATGCAAATTAAGAATACATCATATTAAATCAATAGGTTTCCATCATAGATGATTATGTGGTTAATTATCATTGTGCATGATATCATATGTGATTCAGATGTCATTGAAAACAATTAATGAGTAAAAAATGTATGTTAAATGAGAAAATGACTTGTAATATTGTGGATACAAGTTAAGAAATTTTTATCATTTAATTCATTATATAGTTGTGCTATTTATAAATTAAATAAATTGATGTTTTTTAAACAATCAAGATATATCATGATCGAATTATTTAAAAATAATAATTAAGAATTATTTAAGTTACTACTTAAGATACGTAATTAACATTATAAACATAATAATTAAAAATTAAAAAAGATAATGTATATTTAACTTTTAAAAATATTTGTGGATCGGTATATGTCTTTTCTTATCTATTGAAACTGTGTAATAATATCTAGCTATAATAATTTAATTTAATTTATAATAATAATAATAATAATAATAATAATTATTATTATTATTATTTTTTATTTTTTATTATTATTTTTATTATTTTTTATTTTTTTATGCACCATGTAAAATCAGAAGCAAAAAGATCTGAGTCAAATTAATGGTCAACTGATAGTCAATTAACAGTCAAAAGGTTAAGAGGGAAAGATGGGTTAGCCGAGTCAGCTAATCTCACTCGGTCTAATTGGTCTTGCTCAACTGAGTTGGATCAAACTCAATGAGTCGACTCACTGTAAAGAAAATGCAGCATAGTCTTGCTTGTTTTCTGGCTATTCCAGCATAATTCAGGTTATTTCAATCAGTTCTGCCCTGCAGCATTCATTCTATGACAAGAACATATCAAGTTCATGCCACAATTTAGCCATTCCATGGCAGGAAGAAACATCACATATAGCATAAAGAGATCAAAATTTTCTCAACTTCCAATGTTAATCTAGAGCACCAACAAGAAGAGCAGGTTTTAAGAATTCAAATAATCAAATAATCAAATAGTCAATAAGAAACATCACATAAGTGACAGACTCTAGCATGGGGTTTAGAGATAATGTTTCGAGTCATGCTTCATTTAACATGTAATCCAGGTTCAGCATGAAATCCATGTTCAAAGTCATTACAGGCATGACGCTTATTCTCTAAGAAACATCACATTGGTCTCAATAAAATTATATATAAAGTTTGATTCATTTAAAGATCAAATTAGACTTAGAATAAACATTCAACGGAGAAAACTCAATGCTAATTGAGAGCTACAGAAGAAACACAAGGATGGAGCTATGAGTTAAAAATTAAAACTCAACAACACGAGCTATGAATTCATTTCAGAATTATGCTAATATTTTAATTGCTATATCACTCAGATGAATATCAAAATTAAAAAGCAGCATATGTATCAATCAGTTATTTTCACAAATCAAGGAGATCTCAATCATGTCAGATTGCTAAATTTCACTATTCATGTTCACATTACAATTTACAAAAGAATGATCACAATAAGTAATATTCACTGTCTAGTCATGAGCAGACAATCAGTCATTTTATCATATCAAACATACAATTGGACAAAATTGAAATTGTGTATGCATTGGGGTAAAATCAGATTTCTAATACTTATATACCTAATCAATAATAAGATCACAAAAATACTTAGCTCTTAGAAGAGACTTGGTGTGGGAATAGCAACATCCAACTGTGTAAATAGTTGACTTCGAAGAAGAACTTGTGGGATATCGCACCTGTCGTATCCTATGACAGATTTCTGAACATGCATCACCTTGGCATGCATATGTGGAGCAGTCGTAACAACAAAAAAGGACACTGGTGGCATCAACAATCCAGGAGTCGCAACATCGGAATGGAGGAATCAAAGCTAAAGCTGGTATAATCAACCTCCCTACAACCTTCATTCCCACTAACACTTGTATGTTGTATGTACTAGTTGCTGAAAACGGAACTCAAGGGACACTTCAAACTTGCTATTGGCGTAATATGAGCAGCCTCAATGAAGCCTCAGAAGTTGCTGCGAGAAATTGTGTGCAAATCAAAGAAGAAGTTCCTGTCATTAATCTTGGACTGCAAAGTTTCATGACGCCAGGTGGATAGTGAACTGAGCATAGCTTCCATTGTGCTCTGAAGATCGCACGTGTATGGCCCATTCACGTCAAAGTTGTCAGGTCCTTGGATCCCTGGTAGCTTTGTACAGCCAATAAGTGCTTTCGATTAACTCTGGCGGAAGGGGATAACTGTTTTGTCCATACTGAAGTCCTGGCCAGAATGCTTGCAGACTATTAAATAGTGCCCAGCATGAAGGCCTCTCCAACCACTTCGTATAGAGTCTGAGCCTGAGAATGGAGATGCAAATATGGTTTTTGAAGTTTGTTGAGGAGACTCCGGTTGCTGGTTTCAAGATCTTTCAGCAAAATACGATGGTGGACCTGTTGCCGCAGTTCTCCATCAAATTGCGACTAGCTTCTAATCAGGAAAATTGTCAAATGCCTTGCGTACATATTGTTGGTGATTCAACCACGGTATTGTTGGTGATCTCCAACAACATTGAAGCTCTTTCTTGCAATCATATCTAACACAAACCCACATCTCTAAAGGGTTTGAATTCCATTTACAGAACTTTTGAATTGTCATTAGAAAAGAACATAACCCTTATTACAGAAATATGAAATTAAGAGTTTTCTCATGGGAAAAGATGTCAAAACGAACATTTAAGTCCAGTCTCCAAATTTAACTAGGCTAGATTTTCAAATTAATAAAACAGTTAACTCAATACTATAATGAGTCTAATACTTCAGTAAGCTAGATTTTCCGGTTCAACTATAAACAGATGAAAAATCATCAAATGAAGTCATGAATTGAAAACTAATAGAAATTAAAACGAAACTATGGGTATTAAACACATAGTTATGTTGATTCCAAATCTAAAAACCGATTACCAATTAGAATAAAGATGTCTCTTGATTTCAAATAAAAAAACCATTGAAAATTTTATTGAGATTTTTCGGACAATGAAATCGATGATTTGGGTTTTTTCTTTTAGAATCAGTTCAGAGAATTTTGATTTTGAGTTCAAATTGATAAAGATTGAACTTATCTTTGAATTGTTTGTTGATGAGTTTTCTTTGCAGATGCAATTTTTGATGATGAATTTCGTCGATTCTTCTCCGCCGATTCACTGCTGCATTATTATGTTGTCTGGACACTCATGAGAAACTCTTTCTCTTGTATCACATCTTTTGAACTCCATTAAATTTCTTCAAATAGGTAGGATAAATCCTTTTAAACACTCCCTGTTTCTAGCGCCAAATTGTTTGAGCAGAAATTCTCATCAGCCCAAAACAACCAAAGATCATAACTAAAATCATGAAAAGAAAAGGAAAAGAAATTGACACAGTGATTTAACGTGGTTCGGCCCTGAACAGCCTACGTCCACGGGTACTGAAATTGAAGAGTTTTATTGATTGGAATTGAAGTTACAGATACAAGATGTTCCACTAGAGCTCTGGATTTACAGTGAGATGAAGTTCCCGTCAAGAAGAAGCCGATCCCCTTTCCTGTTCTTCCCTCTTTTCTTTTAAGCCAAAGTCCGAAAACTTCAAGTGATCCGGCGCTCTCAACCGTGTCCATCTGTTCTTCTTTCACTCTCAAATGTTGACACGTATTCATCCATGTCCACCTGTTGTCCTTATCTTCTTATCCAGCTATCCCTCAAACGGTCTGGTCTGGGCTGGTCTGGTTGGCTTGCGGGATTGAGTTGGTCCATCGGGATTGACTTGGTCCAGCGGAAATGACCGGATCGGGACAGTATGTTCGGGACAGGATGGATCGGGACAGGACAGATCGGGCACCAGTTGAAACAGGAATTGCTGACGTCCCTGTGAGAAATGATGACGTCACTTCGGGACAGGATAGCATCGGGACAAGCTGGAACGGTCGGGATGATGGCGTCGCTTCGGGACGTGATGACGTCGCTTCGGGATCGGGACGTGATGACGTCGTTTCGGGATCGGGACGTAAATGATGACGTCGCTTCGGAAAACGATGACGTCGCTTCGGACCAAATTAGATTTCTGGATTCAATGACATTACTTCGGACGAACATCATTTTATCCCCAACAGTAATATATGTCCTTCTTACGGCAATGCAATCCTAAATTAATTAGCTATGCGAGAAAAATGAGGCAAGATCAGTCCAAATCGTCAATCGTGACCGAATCAAATAGAAAAATAATAACAACATTTCATATCCTTTTTATATGAATTATTTTATATATCCAAGAAGGAAAGGCTCTGTTTATAAATTAGCAGTAAACTGTGACAGACATAGAAATGATTTTCATACAGAATTGTCTTTTTTTTATTCATTTTCTTTTTGGAATGCTTATTGATTTTATTTTGGGAATGCTTACATTTATTCCTTGGGATTATTTTCATACAGAACTGTCTTTTTGTTCATTCTTTTTCTTTTGGGAATGCTTATTGATTTGCTTTTGGGAATGCCTAGAGGAGAAGTGCCCATGAAAGTTTGTGATAGTAACAAGTCTGTGCTCCGTGTTTTAATACTTTATTTTTAGAAGAAACTAATGAATTCCAAAGGTTTTAATACTTTATTTGTTTCTCTTCTCGATTTCTTAATTATCTTATTAATGAATTACAGTACTTGGACAGTAACAAGTCGGTGCTCCATTTCAAACTGGGAACGTAATTACTACTGCATCACTGCTCACTAAAATATGAGGAGGTAACTGAAGAGTACTACTGCATCACTGCTCACTAAAACATGAGGAGGTAACTGAAGAGTAGCCATAACCCATAGATCCAGATGGTTCGATTTACAGCAGACTGCAATGATAATGCAAAGTCTCAACATTTGATAATTTTTTCCTCAATTCGTTTTATTAATTGTTGTATATTTCGTAGATAAGGAAATGCGAGTAGATAGAACAAAAGGCTGAACTAAAAGCTTGAACCAATACTAAAATCTTTGTTAAGTTAAATGTTTTGCATCTCTTGACCCAGAGGGGAAGTCGTCAAAAAGGTTGTTGCTGGAGAACACTGGCTTTGTATTAGGTAACCAAGCCACCTGTCATCTTAGTTGTCATTAACATGCCATGTCAACAATTAGGCTCTGATACCATAATGAAACTGAAAAGATCTTTTTCACACTTTTATTTCATTATGGTATCAGAGCCTAATTGCTTAGGAAAATGTTACAGTTTCTTGTATCAAGCTTTAATGGAGATTTTTTAATTTCTTCTTGATTCTTGATAAACATTTCATATTCAATAGCATTCAACATTTTTCAACGGTGAAACACGGCAATCAAAACAAAATACTCAGCAGTCGAGGTATAATGTCAGAACATTAATAGAAGGTAAGAGAAATATCAGAGATGAAAACAACACGCTAAGTCAGAGAAAGAAAGCACGCCTGTCTAATACTACATCAATCTACTAAAAAGCAAGAAAAAAATGGCAGACAAATTCTGCATCAACATTAAATGCATGAAAGACTCGAGGTGAATCACTCTCTATTCCTTTATCTTGATCAGAGAAATAACAAAGAACATTTTCATAATTCATTTCACTCTCAAACTCTATAAAAGGGTACTAAACATGAAAGAATACCTTTCTTTTTACTCTGCAAACTGTTCTTTATCTCTGATCTCCACTACAAACTAGTCTTACTGGTATTCTGATATTAAGATGATGAAATCAACTCTTAATATTTTTACACCAGCAAATCATAGTTTGTAGTACCATAGATCAATCAAGCTTTAGATAATATTTCAAGATCCAAAATCATTTTTGGTTTTCTGGTTTTCCTTATCATTTTTGCATTCAGTTCAACTTTCATTTTCTGATTTTTCTAGATCCAAAACTTCCACATCCAAGAATTAGATCCAAACATTACTACTGATCTCTAGGTCTTCTTTGATTCTGATCAAAGTCTTTCATGATTGAAACATTCCCATCAACTTCTTTTTCTACTGTTTCACCAACAATGGATAATCCTTTTTCAACTAAAGCTGAAGGAAGAAAACTATATTACCTGGAAAAATCTAATGAATCCAGTCATTCAAAAGTTTAAAATCAAAAAATACCTAGATGGATCTTAATCTTGTCCTCCTCAGTATACAAGTCCAAGAAACCAGCATAATGGAAAAGAAAATCCACTGTATACTGAATGGTTAGATGAAGACTCAACCATTATCATGTGGATTCATTCAACAATAACAGAAGCGGTGATAGCTTATTTTTCAACAGCACAATCTTCTGCTGAACTCTGGAAACACATAGAAGAACGATTTGGGAGATCGTCTTCTACACACTCTATTCAACTGAGAACAAAACTTTTATCCCTTACGCAAGGTAAAAGGTCAATTTCTTTTCTAATTAGTGAAATTAAACTATTATCTGACCAACTTTCTTCTGCTGGAGAATTGATTTATGACAAGAAGCTAGTGGTAATAACACTAAAAGCACTCAGGAGGACCAGACTGCTAAGATTGTTCTTGTGAATAGTGGCAGAGGCTATGCAAGAACCAATAACTACTATTCTAGAAGCAACTTCAGGGGAAATCAAAGAGTACCATACAGAGGATCACATTCTTTTGGTTCACGTCATCCAAATCCATCGTATTTTCCAAGATCCAGCTATTCAAGAGGATCTTCTCAAGGAGATAGAATTATCTGTCAAATTTGCAGCTCACCAGGACACATTGTAACTACATGTTCTCAAAGACTGAATTTCACATATCAAGGCAGAGCTCCACCAACCAACTTAACTGCAATGCTAACGGCAGCAGATATATTTGACAGGGAAGAATGTATTTCAGAGAGTGGAGCTAATAAACACATTGCTTCTGATGTCAGTGTTTTACATGAACCAGTAAAATACAATGGGTCAGCCACCATTCAAACAACAAATGGTGCATGTATGACTATCACACATCAAGGTAGTTCAACTAAAATTGCTAATGAGCACTATTTTAATATGAATGATATTCTAATAGTACCTGAGGCATCACACAACTTACTGTCCATACATAAATTTACGACTGATGACAATTGTGTATTGATCTTTGACTCGGATGGTTTCACTGTGAAGAACAAGAAATCTGGGATACTTCTTTTCAAAGGTCCACATAAAAATGGTCTGTACCCGATTACATTTGGATCACAGCAGCAGCTTGGTCTGGCTTCGACAACAACTGATCCTCTACTTCTTCATCGAAAATTTGGGCATTCATCCTTTCAGACAATGCAACGGATATGCGCAGCACTACAACTACCCAGTATATTCTCAAAACCTTTCTCTTGTGATGAATGTAGACTCTGTAGAACTAAGAAACTGCCTTTTCAACTTTCTAGTTCTATAACAGTTAGACCACTAGAGCTGCTACATATAGATCTCTGGGGTCCCTGCCATATATCTTCTGTTTCAGGCAAACTCTATTATGCCAATTTCATCGACGAGTATTCAAAGTTTTGTTGGTTAATTCCATTATCAATTAAAGCAGAATTTAAAATTGAGTTTGTGTCAATCAATTAGAGAATATGTTGTCTACAACAGTGACTACAACTAGAACTGATAATGGTGGAGAGTTTATTTATTCATTTCTAAAGAATTTCTGTGCCCAGAAAGGAATTGTCCATCAACGAACATGTCCTCACACTCCGGAACAGAATGAAGTAGCTGAAACTAAACATAAGCATCTACTAGAGATTACCAGGACATGCCAATCTAAGCTACCAACACAGTACTGGGTAGATGCTATAATGACAGCAAACTTCATCATCAATAGGTTTCCTACAAAATCTATACAGTTTATATCACCATATGAATGTTTATTTGCCAAGAAACCAGATTATGAATCTTTCAGAGTTTTTGGGTGTTCCTGCTTTCCATGGCTGAAGCCATATACATCAAACAAATTAGAACAAAGAAGCCAGCATTGTGTATTCATTGGATACAGTTTAAACCACAAGGGTTATAGATGTCTCGATCCAGTCACAGGAAAGGTATACATATCTAGGCATGTAACCTTTGATGAGTCACAGTTTCCTTATCCCAGATTAGTCAATAGCAACAATACTAGTACATTGCCAGGAAACACAAACACAGATCAGGACTCTTCATCAATTAGTACACAAATGCAGGATTTAATGTCAATAGATAATACTGAGTCACATGTACATGGTAGTGCTTCAAATAAACATCAAGTGTTGACAAGAGCAAAAACAGGGAATAGCAAGCTAAAAGCCAATTGCTCTACTAAATATCCTTTGAATGCTGCCCTCTTGAGTCAACTAAGTACAGTACCCACCTGCATCAGCACTGCCCATAAAGAGAAAATGTGGAAATATGCAACTTTGAATGAATAAAAAGCACTCATAGAAGCAGGAACATGGACAGTAGTGGATAATCCAGGCCTAACTAATGTAGTGGGCTGCAAATGGGTTTTCAGAATTAAGTATAATTCTGATGGATCAATAACAAGACACAAGGCTCGGTTAGTGGCAAAAGGATACCACCAACAACCAGGCCTAGACTATGAGGAGACATTCAGTCCTGTTGCAAAACCAACTACAATAAGGGTATTAATCTCTATTGCAAACCAATTAGATTGGAAGATACATCAATTAGATGTTTCAAATGCTTTCCTACATGGTGAACTCAAAGAGAAGGTATACATGGCCCAACCACCAGGATACATAGATTAGAACAGGCCCAATGCAGTTTGTTTGTTACATAAGGCACTATATGGGCTGAAGCAAGCTCCCCGGGCCTGATATGATAGGCTAAGAGCAAGTCTGACCCAACTAGAATTTATACAATCAAAGGCTGACACAAGCCTTTTTGTTTATAACATGGGCTCAACAGTTACTGTAGCCCTAGTCTATGTTGATGACATAGTACTAACAGGAGGATCCGAGATTCATCTGAATAAGGTAATAAAAGAGTTACAACGACAGTTTCTGATCAAAGATTTGGGAAAACTCCATTACTTCCTGGGTTTGGAAGTAAAGCATACAGATGAATCGATTTTTCTTGGGCAAGAAAAATACATAACAGACTTGTTGCTGAAGCACAAGATGGAGGGCTGTAAACCTTTCCAAACTCCAATGGCAGCATCAACAAAACTAAGCAAGGAAGATGGGAAGCTGCTGGAAGATCCAACTGTCTACAGATCTTTGGTATGCGCTTTGTAATATGTAACATGGACTAGGCCTGATGTATCTTATGCTGTGAACGTCGTCTGTCAATTCATGAATCAGCCACGATCAACTCATATGGAGGCGGCAAAGCGAATACTTCGTTATCTCAAGGGAACTGTGTATCATGGATTAAAGTTCACAAAGGGAGCAAACACTCTAACAGGGTTCTCAGACTCTGACTGGGCAGGATCCATTGATGATCGGAGATCAACGGGAGGTTTTTGCATCTATCTGGGATCAAATATTGTATCTTGGTCTTCTCGGTTGCTCGGTCAAGCACAAAGGCAGAGTACATGACATTAGCGCAAACATCGACAGAGATGGTTTGGCTCTTCTTCATTTTAAAGGACTTGCACCATTCAATTAAGGGATACCAACAGTGGGTTGCGATAACATGAGTACGATTAGCTTATCCTCAAATCAGATACATCATTCCCGAATGAAGCATATTCATATAGATTATCATTTCGTTCGTGAGTTAGTACAGGAACAACAATTGAGAATACAATATGTTAGCACAGAAAACCAAACAGCCGATATATTGACGAAGCCATTAGCAGCAGCAAGGTATCTCACATTAAGGAACAAGCTCAAGCTTGCTATAGCACCCATGAGCTTGAAGGGGGATATTAGATAACCAAGCCACCTGTCATCTTAGTTGTCATTAACATGCCATGTCAGATGATCACATGTGCATCACATGGGTGTACAAAATGTATTTGATATATAAATGTATTAAACATCATTAATAAAGTGTGTAAAAGATCTTTTCAGTTTCATTACTTTGTTAATAGATGCAGCAGGCTGCATCTCGGGTATGAAATTTCATTTTCGAAACTTATGTGAGTTTAGGGTATTTAGAAGTTCATTGGGTCGTCATATAATTGGGCTCAACATAAAGACCTTGGCAAACAATATAGTTTTTCAGCTTAAGGTTTCTACAAAAGTGCATATATTTTCAGTGTCCGAGTTTTTTTCCCTGGAAGCAGAATTTTAAGCTTTCCATTTTGCAGGTGCAAACAACTTAATGCCAATGGGAGTTGTATTGAAGATTTCTAATAAAATCAGGACAGGTCAGAGATTTGTTTTCTACATAGTTGTTCTAATATGACTAGAAGGCGTTCCGAGTTTCCAACAGGTATTGCAACACAAATATTTCTTTTTTTGGCAGGTAAGCCCTAACAACTACTATGCAATTTTGTACTTAGATCTACGGTTTTTTATTAAAGGATGTGGATTTTGCAGCATAAAACAATGCATAATGTATGAGATTGTTTATACAACTTTGGAGTGGTTGGTCTTGATGGTGTTGACCATCCGACAGACTTGGCAAAGAGAATTTCAATGACTGAAACTAAAAGCGAACAAATCCGTGAAAGAGATTGTAGTGCTTGTCGTATTGTTTTGGATCGTGCCTGCTTTTTTGCTAGTGAGTATAACGATAACCAGTCAATCTATATGAAAAAAAAATGGGCGAGAGCTTGTATCGTAACGATATAATTTAATATTTGAATCATCCGGCGACTGTATGTGTGCCATGTGGTAGTCAAAAAATCTTTCTGGTCAATTCGGAACTAATGCTGGTATGAAAAATTAATGGAGGCGAAGAAAGCTAGGGTTCTAATACTGTAAGTAAATAAATATATTACTTTGGGTTATATAAATCATTTTAATGATTTAACTCACTATTAGATGCAGTCAAATATGGTCAATCATTTGGCCGAGGCCAAACAATAAAATTGGTATATAATAGTTTTTTTTTCTTTTTTTTTAAACAAAAAAACATAAAAGTTCTACCATTTAATGGGACCTAAAATCAAAATAAATTAAACTAAAAATAAAAATCAACAAGCAAAATATAGAAAAGAACAGGTTAATTAATAAGAGAATTTAACTTGTGATAAAATATACGCATTGAGATAGAAATATTTAAAAGGGTTAATTAGACTTTGGTACCTGGGTTTTGACCAGATTTAATGTTTTTACTTACATTTGTCTCACGTTAGTGTTTAGTACCCGGACTGACTGTTGATCCTAGTTGACAAAGTTAAAGTACTGACTTCCGTTTATATTTTATTTTTAAAAAATTTAATACTTGACGTCGTTAACACGTGAGTATTTTAAAACTCACATGCCTTTTTATACATCCTACGGCTATGATTCTTCAGATTCAACGGTCGGATTTTTAGAATTTTTAAAAAAATGATCGTTGGCTGGTTGGAATAAAAGCACCTGTACATATCATACTCTCACCACCATCACCTGCAAATCATTCTATTACCTATTAACCCAGCTCATGGTGAATACTAACTGAACATAACAGAAGGAAAGAATGAACAGGTTGATTACCTATACCTGTAACAGTATAAGCAAACAAAATGCAGATTTAAGCAAAACCAAAATGCAGATTTAAGCAACCCAAAATACAAATGCAAACAAACAAAAATTTAAAGTACTTATAATATATTAGTTATAAGAGATACAGGTCTTCATCCATATAAGAGTTGTAGATAAAACAGTTAAACTAAATACTAATAACCTCATATAACTAATGTTTGAATAAGTAGGAGACATATGGCTAGTTTCAAGAGGAAGAGGAGATGGCAAAAATGAAGGAGGTGAAGGGGCAGTATCAATCTCATTACTAGTTACACAGGTGTACTGGATATTGATAATGGTGATGATTCAATTAACATTTTACCTTGAGAAAATCTTCTTAATGCAATACCAAGTTTCTTAAAAGATAGATTGTAACATAGATAAGAAGCTGATGTTGAGCGCTAAATGATAAAACAAACCAAAGACAAGGTATATACAACTAATCACACCAAGAAAAATATTGTACCGAGCAGTTCTTAATAGCATATATAGAAAAGTATGTGGCGTGGAGCTTATGGGTGTATAGTGTACTAAGCGCTAAATAACCAATTTTTCCAGGGATTGGAAACTGCTGATATTGCAGTTACTCAAACTTCACGAGAGAACAATCTGTTTTTAAAAAGTAATTTTATCCCATTAAAAAAATCCGGATACAGATATAGAGGCTAACCATACTTTAGTAATAACATCTCTTAGGAGGTTTGCTTACGATTCAACATGCTATTCAATGTATTGAAACTTACTGCTTTTGCACACGATGGATGCAAGTTGACATTACGACTCACTAACAACAAGAGAGGGAACTGTGTGCAAGAACAATATGAATTAATGTGAAAGCAACCATATGAATTGATGCAAAATATAGTACTAGAATTCTTTGCAGGAGTGTAAGATATATACCTATCAAGGAAAGTTCTTGACAACAATGACAGCGCTTGTGCATTGTTTGTGCAATAGTTGCTTACACTACCCAAAACATCCTAGCAATTAAAAATATGTGAATTAAAAATCGAAAAACGATCTTAGTAAGCCAGCTTCTCAAAGACAACTAATTAAAATCAACTTATAAGGGTGTAAATAAAATTAAGGAGAAGATGATTTAGGCATACATACTTTATGATCATTGTAGAGCTGATTAGTCTCTTCCTGCGTTCATTAGTAAATCACCCAATTGAAACCCATTCTAGTTAGTAGTGTAAACGAATTGTAATCTTATGTTGATTTCACTTTCTCTATTAACTACCCAATCAATCAACACAAAATATGAAGATAACCTAGTCAACAAGAAAAACAAAGACATTGTGACCTAATTTTATTTTCATTAAAATTAAATTCCTGCAAAAATAAATACAAAAAGAATAAGAAACACTACCTCTACCAATTAACCCTAGGTTTAATTGTCTTTGTTGTCTTCTCAATTCCAAAACCGATTAAACGATATCTTTTAATTAGGGTTTATGCAGAATGGAACATAGGGTTTCAATATTCAATTCAAACCATAATTGAGACCCAGATGATCCATACTTCAAAACCCTAACTGAAATCTAGCCCAGTAAACTTCAAATGTGTCTCAGAACTCACTGTCGATATGATGAACGATGCATGTCTAGATCTCAAACCTAGTTGCGAAAGATTTACACAGCGGAAAGAAAAATCTTCAATACCAACTAAGAAATATGAATTTATCAGCTCACAAGAAATGCAGAATAATTTGTATCTCCGTCTTCTTCAGAGTAAGAACAAGAGTTGGCAGAGGAAGAAGTAGACTGATAGAAATGTTCGAGAGGAAATAACGACAAAAGAGAAGTGGCTGGTAATGGTATATCCATTGTGTGAAATTGAATTTGGGGAAGAACACAACAAAACGTAACCCTAATTTCTGATTTCTCTCTATTTACATCTTTCTCTGAAATTGATTCTTCCAAACATCATAACAATCTTCTCCTTCATCGTATTTTCTTAAAACTCCTCATTAATTATCCAGTTCCATCACTAACTCCAGCTCACAGAAAAAACCTAACTGTTTCAAAACATCGATTAATCTTCAACCCCTTGTTTCCTCATTTATAAACAACTCAATTTCACTTCTCAATTCATAAGATCTCAAACTTAATTTGAAACCCTAATTTCGGTTTCATCTCAGAAAATCCTAATCTTCTCAATTCTCGTTCTTCTTTGAAATTAATCTTTCCAATCATTATTACATCCTCTTTCTTCATCTCGTATACTTCAATTCAATCTTTAACCCTTCTAATTTCATCTTCATCATAAATCAGAAAATCCTAAATCTTTATCTTCCCTGTTTCATCATTTTTTTCTTCTAATTGTACTGAATCAACACCAACAACATCTTCCACTATGCCTCCATAACCTTTCCCCTATACACTCGTTCCCAAATTTCTTGATTCATCTCTCAATGGATTCGACAGACTAAGAACAGGGAGGAGAAGGCGGATAAGATGAGAGAAATAAAGAAAAAGAAGAAAGAGAGAAAAGAGAGAAGAAATGAGATCTAATCTAAACCGTACATCTAATATGTTAGGGACTTGGTTTGTCATTGTTAGCAAAGTTTATTTTTTTTAGTAATTCAAATTTAATTGACGGAAAAAAATGACACGTCATCAGTTCATGGGTCTTCACGGGTCAACATTCAGTCCAGGTACTAAACACTAACGTTGGACAAATGTAAGTAAAAACATTAAATCTGGTCAAAACATAGGTACCAAAGTCTAATTAACCCTATTTAAAAACAAAAAAATAAAGATGGTAAATGCATTGCTTAAAAGGTGTTTCGATACCGGGAGTTGGAGTGTCTTCTAATTTTTAGAAATCGATAAACAACTTGTCAAATGTAACCAAACACCCTATTAAATGATTGTTGAATATCGATATGAATGTTGAATATCGCTTGTGTGAGCATATATCACATTAAATCAAGTTTATCTATATAATGTTTTTATGTCACTGAGGGTGCAACCTAAATCTTAATCCAAACTCCATAACCATAAAGTTATGTTGTTCATTGTACATCGAAACATTCTCCCACACTTTAGCCTTCGTTATGCAGGTATTGTCAAGTCTATCATATATAACTGGTTACTACAAGTTAAATGATACCTATATATTCCTTCAAGGTTTTCTACCATAAAAGTGTGTGGGGACAATATGTGAAACCGCGCTACGAACCATACTCTTTCTCCCACCTTGAGTTTGATGAATTCGATCTCTACCTTCAGCAGCTTCCCCATCTTTACGAAAATTTCTCAATTCAAGTGATCGAGGCCATTCAATTGCTTCAGGCACATCCAGATCCATTAACAGCTGGATAAACGATAATATCTCTAATGACTTTGTAGAGGAGTCAATTAGTCTACCATCTTTAACAGCACAAACAAGATATTGATCTTGAACACGCAACAATGTACGCAATCGATCATCTACTTTGTAGCACAATTTTGGTCCCTATAGAGCTATCTTCGAATCCCCGATTTTATCATATAAAACCAGTTCACGTTTTATTGTTTCTGTACCATCCTTGCACCTAATACATTATGGAGGTTCAATAGATTTTTCAATACCAATGACATCCAATATAGAATCCTCCTCCATATACTCGATGCCATATATTTGCATAAAATAAAACTACAACATTGGTATGTTGTCGTCCTCGTCACAATTATCCAGCGTGGAGGTTTCATTCAAAGTTATCTCGAATGGATTGTAAAGAAAGTTGTCTTTTAGCACAGGCTCCAGGCCAGAGGAGACAAGCATTTAATGCGATTGACATAGCATAATCTCTTAGTAATCACCACACTCAATAAGAATAAGTATTTCACTCCCGTGGACGTAAGTAATCACGTCGAACCACGTATATCTTGTGCGTTGTTTTTATATTTGTTCCTTGTTACTTAGACTATTGTTTATATTAATTGAATGATTTAATGTACATAGTTAGATTTTTAGCTAATACACATATATAAATACTGTAATAAGGTTTCGTCAAATTAACACAAAATGTTGATTCAATATGATTGTAATTTAATGATGTCATGTATAATTGGTTTGTGTAGCACGAGCAAGAGAGGAATGACACTCCAAAAGTAATATAATGTTACATGCATCAAAATGGTGTTTCAGAAACCATAGCTCGCGAACACATCAAACATATGATACATGATCTATGGAAGAAGATAAAATGAGATGAGTCTTCTCGCTCTTTTTTCCCGCGACAGTTTATTGATTTGATACAAAACCATGCTCGCAGCTGTCACTGTGTTTTCCAATTTGAAGATTGGTATAGTGGTAAAACATGACTTGAGATGAAGAATCGATGTATATATCATTGATAGGAAACCCATTACAACTAAAAATAATTCCCTCACTTAATGGGCATTGGAAAAGTTAATTAGCAGGTGTACAATAAGAAGACTATTGTCGGTCAAGTCTAAGAAAATAGTTTTTCCTCTTTGTTCCCGTTCTGTTAGTTACTCATCTGTGAGATGTTTGATGTGCACATATTTTTGTTTTATAGATTGTTATGTCGTTTGGCTAATACGATCTTCTTCACGAGATGAAGATATCTACTTCTTCATACTCATCCACTTTCATTACCAAAATCATCAAAACCTAGTTTTTTCCAATTTTTCTCCTACTTCTTCTTCTTCTTCTTCTTCTCTAACACACTCGCTATTTCTTTCAAAAGGATAACTCAAACGATTTTCTAACACTAACTATATAATTTATAATCATAATTAACAAATTAATTTACTAACATTAACACTAATTAATCAAGGGTATATTAGATATTATGAAAAATAAGTGGTTTTGCATATTACTACATTTTTTAATAGCATATTACTACATAATTACCCTATTTTGCCTTTTTATATAGTCCCAAATTAGTTTTGAGCAACCCTCAAATTGGCTAAGTTATTTTAGAGAGTTATTTTGTTGCAATTTTTTTTATGATTAGTTGTCGTTTTTTCATAGTTGTTTTTTTGTTCCAAATGGAATTAGTTTCTTTAATTAATAAAAGTTTATTTTTGTAATCAATTAATATATTAATGATATATTATTTGTATATATAATATTTTTAGCTCATGCATTTATTATCTATAGCCCATTTAAAATAAGTGATTAAACTAAACAAACAGACCTTTATAATTATTTTACATAACCCGCAAAACTATATACAATTCTCATATATTGCACAAATAATTACATTAACTATCAAATTCTTAATTTAAAAGAAAAGATTATAGTTAATTACCTAAATCTTAGTGACTAATTTTTAATGGATTATGAAGAATGATTCTAAGAAAAGTATAAAGATCTTAGTTAATTCCACTTGGATTGGTGTTGTTATGAAGATTTTTAATGGAAAAATTAAAATTATTATTCAATTTGGATTAAAGAAAATGTTTGGGTTTAGTTTTGATTTTTGGGAAAGTTTGAATTAGAGTTTATAACTGGTAAATTTATAAGAATTTTATGAGAAGAATTACAATTATTGGGTTAGGTTTGATTTTTGAGGAAAGTAGGAATTAAGGTTCATGATTGGTAAATTTGTAAAGATATTAATAGAAGAATTACAATTATTTGAATTATAATTTAGTTTTGATTTAAAGAAGAGTTGGGGTTTATTTTGATTTTGGGGAATAAGGAAAATTTAAGTTGATTATTAGTAAAGAATTAAGACTTGTTTGGTTTTTCACTCTGACTTAAATTTTTAGGGCTATAGATAATAAATGCATGAGCTACGTTTAAGAGAAGCCATATCTTAATGATGGATTTTTGATACACAAAAAAGGAAAATTGGGCTAGAAAAAAAAATTCCCCCTAAGAAAAATAGAGTTTTTGACCTCAATGATCGAGCTGGGATTCCAATTATAAAGAACTTCAACTTGGTTATTCTTGGGTTTGGTGGGTATGAGAAAACAGGATGCACTCTAAAGGATGTGAGAAATTCAATCAATGAAGTAAGAAATACATGACTTGGTGATGTTGATGCAATGTTTGTTATGGAATATTTTGCAAAGATGACTGCAAAAAACTTGGGGTTTTATTTTGTTATTCAAGGTGACGATAAAGGCAACTTGGAGAATGTATTTTGGGCCGATGGTATGAGTAGAGAAGCTTACAAGGAGTTTGGTGAAGTAGTTAGCTTTGATACTGCGTATTTGGTAACTAAATATGATATTCCTTTTGCTCCCTTTGTTGGTGTCAACCATCACGGGAAAACAATTTTACCTGGATGTGGTTTGGTTTCGAGCAAAACTACGAAAACATTTGTGTGGTTATTCATTAAGTGGTTGGAGTGTGTCTGGAAAATCTCCCAAGGCAATAGTATCTGACCAAGCAAAAGCGATGCGAAACGCGAGTAAGATTTTGTTTCCAGAATCTAGACATAGGTGGTGTATATGGCATGTGATGAAAAAAATTCTTGATAAATTTGGTGCGTACAAGAGGTTTTCTGATATTACTTTTGACATGAGTTCTGCGGTATATGATTCACAAACTCCGGAAGAGTTTGAACAATTGTGGGATTGGATGTTGAACGAGTATGATTTGGGAGTACACAAATGGTTGACTAATTTGTATGAAGAAAGGGAGATGTGGGTACCATGTTACCTAAAAATAGATTTTGGGCAGGGATGTCAAGTACTCAGAGAAGTGAAGGTGTAAATGCATTCTTTGATGGGAATATAAATGCAAGAACCACGCTAAAACAATTTGTGGAGCAATATGAATTTGCATTAAGGAACAAGGTGGAAAAGGAAAATGAAGCATGTGTTATTCAGAAGATTGTGATATTCACTGTACATGTCAAATGTTTGTTTTTAGAGGAATACAATGCTACCATGTGTTAACTGTATTGTCTAATAACGGTGTAAAAGAAATCCCATATAAATACATCTTAAGACGGTCGCGGAAGGATGTGAAAAAAAATTATACAAAGGTGAAAGCGGGTTTTAGTTGTTGGAAAAATGATGATGCAGGTAGTCAATACTATGATTTGTACAATAAATTTGGTGAGCTTGCAGATTTGGTTGCAGGTACGAATCAATATGGTGATATCGATAACTAGTTGGGTTGTAAAATAAAGGAGGTACAACAAACATTTATCAAATTGAAGAAAAGAGAGAAACTAAAAGGAAAACAACTTGAGGAAAATTTATCGGAAGTGGTAGACGAAGATATTGAATTTGAAGTAGGTGATAACATTTTTATTATAAATGACCCGATACAAAGACCACGAAAAAGTAGAACAGTAAGACCGTAAATGATGGGATTTTAGAATACCTTATTTATAATAACCGCAATCGCACGACGTCTAACTAGTAGACATCGGCAAGTACGGGTCGAACCCACAGGGAGCGGGTAAATACTGCAATCAATATCTCAATTAAACTAATCAAAATAATATTTTAGGATTTTTCGGAATAAAGTTAATACAAGAAAAATAAAATAAACTAATAAAATAAATCAAATGGGAGAAACAGTAACCAAAGTTTTCAGTATCCACTACTATTTATATTTAAATACTGAAGTAAAACATAACTCCTGAATATTTATCTATTGTTCGTTCTATCGATATCACCTATTATATCTATTAGAGTCGCAAATGTCACTGGGACGCCCTAAGCATGGCACATCAAAAACTCTAAGTCTCAGCATACACAATCAAATTGCGTTAGCGAGAAAATTATATGAAACTAATTATAGGTTCAAAAATAATACCTGGATATTCTAAGCATACCCCATCTAAGGATTTAACCCAAACATAAAATATCAAATAAGTAGGCAAATATATTTGCTATCCTATTAATTCTGCGCATAGGTTATTGTATTGTACAGAACCGATGAATTAACAACTAATTCTATCATTAAATCAATAAATCAAAATCATGAATTAATTTATTCAAATCATAATAGTTTGTATCAAACAATTCGATTTTATTGATCTCAAACTTTTAAGTGGTTTCAACATAAACCCTAGCTTCAAAATTAGTGACACATGGAGATGGATTTCTTAAAACCCATAAATAGATATAACAAAAGTAAAGAGTAAAATAAAGAGGGAAAGATTAAACCAAAATAAAGCAATGACATCCTCTCCTTCTCCATTTGTCTGATCTTCATACGAGCCACTCACGTCTCTACAATCTCAGAAACAGAACCCAGCCACCGTCACCAATAAATCCCCCAGTTTTGTCTTACTCTCCGCCTACAGAACCTACTCACCTCCGCCAAACTACCTTTCTTCGAGAAATCCAAAGCCACCTACTCCTCCAATCAACTCATCTGTCAATTCCTTCTTTTTTATTCTCTGTCTCGAAAACAACTCCCCCACTTCTCCAATTCTCCCCTCTCTCCACAAATCAATCAGTCTCCAGCCCTTTTTTTTACTTCTCTCTCCTGACAATCTTTTCTACCTTCCGCCTCCCTCCTCTCTCTTATCGATCACTTTCTCTCCCAATCACTGTCTCCCCTCTCTCCTCTGTACAACAACCCCCCCCCCCAATCACCAACAGTCACACCACCTAAACTAAAAAGCAAAACCTCTTTGTTCTCTCCCTTTGCTCCCTTTCAATCCTCTCTCTCCCTTAATCATTCTTTTTCTCACGCCTCCAACCCAAAAATCTAAAAGAAAAAATCCTCTCATTTCAATCAATCACTTAATCTTTTATACTCTCAAGTCAACTTCACCTTTCATGCCATGTCATAACTTTTCTTTTCATTCCCAAAACAAGTCGCTCCTTCACTCTCTCTCTTTCACGTGAATTCAAAAAGAGTCCCATCAACATACTTTTTCCCCTCTTCTCTTTTCACGTCTAAAAGCATTAGCTGCACGTTTCTCTTCTACCACATGTTATTCACTTCCAAACTCAAAAGAAAGTCCTACTTTCTCTCGCCTGCAGCCTAGATAGTAGCTACGCCTCCTTGTTCTCTTTCTTTTCTTCCAGCGAAGCCAAACCCACTTTTCCTTTCAATCCTAGCCACACCCTCCAGCTTTGACCCCAATTAGCCATTATAGCCTTGTTTTATTCATAGCTTTATATTTTACAGATACCATCTAAGATGACATGAAAACCATTAATTAGCATAAATATAATCACTAACAAATATAAATAAGGTGGTAAAAATATATAAATTAAGTGTTCATCAGTAAACCAACCAACTAAAAGGCGTCCGAAAAAAAAGGTATTTGTTGAATCGTTTTTATTACTTTCATTATTGATACTACTAATTATTTTGTTATATTTATGTATTAAACGTTAATTTCTAGGAAGGTTGCACGACGATATGCATCCATCTCAAGTTGATTGTGTGTCTCAAACACAAGAAAAATCTCAATCTATTGGACATCAACAACACCTTGGGATTATGCATCAAGCAAATTATACATAGGAACAACAACTTGGGATAGCACATCAAGAGAATCTATATGAACAACAACATGGACTTGGGCATCAAGACAATCCATATGAATTTGTAAATGATGTGAGAAAATTTCATTAAATTTCACTATATATACATATATAGTTTTTCATACTTTCACTAATTATTGATTTCATTTGTTAGGGTACCCAACATCAAAGCTTTGTAGGCGGCTTCAATGGCGGTTCATTTACTCAGTGGATGTTAAATGGGCTTCCATATTGACTAGAGAAAAGTTATGAAAAGAGGACATGATGCAATCAAGTCTTGTGATACACTAACTTAATGCATGGTTTTTTTGTAGCTAAATGAAAAGGCACAACTCTTCTCTCTTTAAAAATTGATGCGGGGGCTTATAATTTTCACCTTTTTCTCTCTCTCCCGATTAAATGCGGGTGCTCACTTTTTTTTCTCTCAATTCTTCCTTTATATCCATAGGCACCAACCGAAAGATATTTAACTAAGAAATCCGAGGGCTTAGTTCCAAACCAACACTTCTAAACTACCCTTCGCTACCTTATACATTAACAAATGAATTAAAAATCTATTTTACTTTTATTTTTAACTATTACACCGGACTTTGTTGTCTAACAGTTAAAGTACTAAAAATTGATATTTGGAACCGTCATTGACTATTGTCAAAATATAGGTTCGACGCTGCTAGGTTTCCTCCACTTTTTCCCCAACAGTATCCTTCAGTAGGTGTCATATTTTAAGACTTGATCTTCTCCATTTAAGGTTAGTAGGGGAATTATTTATGTGGCATTAGACCACCATTTCCATAACACCTTATAGCGTCAAATCATAGAAAACATGAGTGGGGAAGGATATCATTTTCGATGTAGGTTATACATAACAGAATGAGCGCTATTCAGAACTATTCTTTATCATTTACAACAATGGCTCGGAAAATCCTAACATCCCTAACCTTATTTCCTTTTATTCTCTCCCACGTGGGTGGATTGGGAATTGTGAGTAGATTTGAAATTTTTGCTCCGTTAGATTGTTTATTCTCAGGTTTCTAATGGATCTACAAGCTTTTGAAGATGTGCATAATTCAACTTGACGAGCAAACAAAAAAAGAAGAAGACTTTATTGGGTTGGGGATAAATTTTTTTAATCCCCACAATCCCACCATTTATGAAGTTATATCTATATAATTCCTTGGAAAAGCTCTAGGGAATTATGTCATGCACATTTTTAATGGCCTTCTCTTAACCACATCATTCCAAATTCCTTACGCCTAAAATTAGGTGATTAAAACACAAACAAAAATCTTGCACATTTTTTAAAAGGGGAATACTTTTTATATGAAAAAACTCCACAATTCATGCATTCACCTATTTCCACCCCTCCTCTACGGATCTACCCTCTACCCTATTACGCACCATATACACCATAAATCTTTACTACATACGGTACATCACCCATATATAAACCCACCAATTTTTCCTTAAAAAACACAAATACACATTCCAGTCCTTCATAAGAAATCAATATATAATTTGTTTCTGCTTTTAGCACTCCATACCTCACCATTGTATCATATTATCAACTCATAATGTCTCGAATGATAGAAAAAAGCCAAAATCTCAACACGAGAAGATCGGCTAACTACGAAGCCAGTGCTTGGGATCATGATTTTGTGCAATCTCTCAAGAGTGATTATGCAGTGAGTATACAGGATCTAACGCTATATGTATGACACTGTAATCAATTATCAATTTTTCCTGCTTGGTCCAAAGAAAATATTTCTTAATCAAAGAAAATTATTACGTATTACTTCAGTTCCGTAAAAAAAATGATATTTTTATTTTTTTCATTGCTGTTTAAAATAGGTTAAATTGAAAGAAAAAAAAAAGTATCACTTTTCTTAAGAAGAAGGGAGTAAATTACTTGATAAACTAATCAAGACAAGATTTTTCTATCTCTACAAAAATTATATTTTTGGTATTTTGTATTGAAACAACTAAAAGATATTAGAATTTTATCGATATTTTATTGTGTAGGGGGAGAATTATGCTAGACGATTGGAGAAACTAAAGGAAGTCGTAAGGCTCATGTTTACCGATCAAGTGCGTGGGTCATTATCGTCTACTCTTAACTTTATCAATGTCATTCAAAGGCTTGGAGTGGATTACCACTTGGACGGTGAGATCAAAGCTTCCTTAGACACCATCAACAACAAGAATTATGCATGGTAGAAGGATGACCTATTCACCATAGCTTTACGGTTTAGACTGCTTAGACAACATCACTACGAGGTTTCTCAAGGTATGCATATTTTCAATATGTATATCACATGCAACGAGAGGGGGATAAATATCCTGGAGGAACTCCCTTCACAGATAATACTGCAGTAAAATTTGTCTTACGCCCATGGACCGGACTAATAAAGTTGTACTTGAGTATTTATTAATGATATACAAAGTGAAAGAGAATAGCATGTTTGTTTTTTGCTGACTCGGCGTCTGAATCTGATTCGTCTCCTAACTCGTATGAATCAAATATAAGACCGTTTGTTTTTTAGTTTAAGGCAAGCTGACTCGCTATGTGACTCAGATCTAATTTCTGACTCAGACCTATTTGAATTAGGAAATAAAATACCCCTAATTTATGGGACCAAGTCACTGCTCACATATTTTAGAGTCATTTTAGTCAAATTTGAAATTGAAAAACAAATACATTGAGTCAGATCCATTAAGTTAGGTGATTTCAATCAAATCCAGATAACTTAGATTCATGGGAGTAAAAAATTATATTAGAAAAGGCTTATTTGAGTGTTTTACAAACTTGAATTGTTTATTGTGCATTGTAGATTTTTTTAAACGCTTCATGGCGGAGATGACAAACACTTCCTCAGCACTTAATGATATAGAAGGAATGTTGAGTGTTTACGAAGCCTCGTTCTGTGCTTTTTGAAGGCGAAGATATGTTAGATGAATCCCAAAAATTAACAACTGAGATTCTCAAGGAGTACTTGCTATTCTCAACCAAAGATCAAGGAGATATTAATTCTACCACTGAACGGTTAGTCCATCATGCTTTGGACCTTCCATTACAGTGGATACCTCAGCGAGTTGAGGCAAGATGGTACATAGACATCTATGAAATGATGGAAGATATGGACCCATTGTTACTGGAATTTGTTAAACTGGACTTCAACATTTTGCAAGGAAAGTATCAACATGAATTAAAACACATTTCAAGGTAAGGAATGACTAATATATATCTAACGAGCAACGACTACTGTTATGAGTAGGCTCCAGTTGGGTTCGTAGGAGAATCTAATACTTAAGATGGTTGTTATGAGGGGACCAGATCTGGCTAACTGGAGAACGAATCAGTCATCAGTTGTTAACCAGAGTCAAAGCTAGTCAGATGTTTGTAGTGATTATCTGGCTATATATTTTATTTAATTTCGCTTAATTATTGTTTCCTCGGTCCCCGAAAAATTGATTCTTTCACTTTTTCAATTTAACCTGTTTTTCAACAAAAAAAATAAAATTAAAGTCCTATTTTTCTTAGGACAAAGGTAGTATTATTTTTTTTCAAGGTATTATCACAACCAATCACCATATTTAATGGTTGGCTGCTCATGCGCTAGATTTTCAATGATGCGGCAAGTCGAGAACAAAAAAAAATCCCCAAAATTTAAGGATCGTAGTTTGTAGAAAAAGTTATGCCACATAGATCTTATCTAATATGAGGCGATGATCTTGATATTTATCTTATTAAGAGCCTACCTCTAATGAAAGGTGATATCAAATTAATCTCTTGTACAGGTGGTGGAAAGAGTTGGGTTGTATTGAATTATTGAGCTTCTCCAAAAACAGGTTTGTGGAAATGTTTGTCTGGACTGTGTGGTGTCACTTTGAGCCGGAGTTTGACATCAGCAGGTTAGAGATTACCAAATTTGGTGCATCGGCAACTCTGGTAGATGATGCATATGACGTTTATGGTACCTTAGAAGAACTCAATATGTTCACTGACGCAGTTGAAAGGTTTGCATATTATGGATGTTTATATTTTTTTCTCTTATTAGTGACCTGGGTTAAGGAATGTCCTCTTACTGACGAATAGATAGCCACTATCCTCTATCTCGGTGATATCTATACTAGTGAATGAGATCTCACTGATTTTTATTTTGCAGGTGGCATGTTAACAAAATGATCGACCTTCCAGATTACATGAAAGTATTGTTTTTGGTTGTGTACAACACCACCAATGCCTATAAACGTTGCAAACTCACTGTTTTCTTTGTTTTTCTCATTTTTCATCATTTGAAAACATTTTGAGCCATGAACCATAATTTTGAGCAAGTGATTAATATGAGGAGCTAAACCCCATTTCTGAGGCGACAGAGGAAGCTATTTTTTCCAAAAATTATGTGGTAATATTTATTTAATTAACGAATGCAATTCTTTTATGCTTATTTGCCTTGATTAAAAATTGATTTAATGATTTTTATTAAACGATTGTGATTTCGTTAGATGGTACATGCTTGGCCCAGGTTTTTGATGTTCCATGATTCTGTTATACATTTGTTGTTTTTAAAATCTACTTGTTGCAATATTTATGAATCAAATTAAATGTAAGAATTACATAATTATAATTATTGAATTGAATCACTTTAGTTGGTTAATGGTGAAATCCATAACCTCAGTATTTGTGAATATTATTTTCATCTTTTGTGTATATTTTCTAGTTTAAAAATTAGTTTATTAAATCTAAAATCAGTTTTCACAAGTCCGAGCAAACGATACTTTATTTAGAACTATTACAACACCATCAATGAATAAGTTGAAGGCATCCAAGGTTTATAAGCAATAAAGTAAAAGAACATTACATATTCAAAGTGACAAAGAAGAAAAACAAAAGATGTAAATTTTTGAAGATTTGTGTACCAACAGTTGTGTAGATTCAAGTACCAAAGTCTTTCTCCATTGGCAAGTAAAGTTTCTGGTTCTCAATCATTCAATTTATTTTTAATTTTGTTTCATATTTTGTATCAATCTTATTTAATATAAAAAATCAAAAAAGAGAAGAAAATGTGTAGTAATTTCATTACGAAAAAGCCATGGAAAGAAGAAATTCAAAAGATAGTTTCAAAACAATAAGTGATCGAAGACAAAGAGGAAAGTTATACAAGTTTCAGGAGTTTATCATCAAGGGTTGAAGCGGAAGACTGAAGACAAAGTTGTTTCTATTGAACACCATTAGAGAGTTGTGAGACTAGAATGTGAGAGTATGTCCTATCCTCATTTAAGGTCGATTTCCTAAGAAATCACCAGATTTCTTTACTATTGAGATCATCAGAAACATATTTTGGTTTGATATCTTCATAAAAAACGTTACCATCAATAGTGTGTAAGTATTCTCTCTTCAATCCGCTTATACATCGGTATGACCCTTAAAATAGTTTTCTGAGTGCAAATTCATAAAATCCTTTGGTGAGGCAGAGTCGAGGTGAAATGCTTATTCGGTTGCTCTGTTAGTACGATATCCATCTGGAAAAAAACATCTTTGGCACTGGTTCAACTCGTCATAACATATCTCTCATTGATTAAGCGTACTAGCTATATTTTCTCAGGCACTTCTAATTACTTGGTGTTTGGAAGAGAAACTTTATGTCCTCATAGCTCTTTGGATACTTTATGACATTAGAATTTGGAATAAAAGGTTTTGTGGGTATACCTCTTGTAAACCCTCACGAGATAAAACTCGTCCACTAAGGCCACTTAGGGGTTTAAAAGCTTGTTACACATGCTAATTGTAGTCGCGATTCCTGCGAAGGTGAGTTAGGATTTTTGTTTGTAGATTAGATTTTCTAGAGGACTAGCAAAATATAAGTTTGGGGGTATTTGATAGACATGTTTTTTTGTCATATTTGTCTCATATTTATATTTTTATTGTTCAATTTTTATATTAATATCATTATTATTTGTTGTGTTTTTAGGTATTTTTGAAGAATAAACAAATAATGAAAAATTGGGCTTACAAAGTGTTAAAGGAACCCATGGGAATTGATAAAGGCACCCAACTCAGTTGATAAAGGCACCTATGGCATGTTATAAAGACACCCACCTTTCAAATTCAAAAGAGAATTTAAGCGGGAAATTTTTTTCCTCTTGTCTGCGTGAAACTGAAAAGTTGCGTATACGAAATTTGAAGAGTTTTAAGGGTTTTTCAGAGAAAGAATTTATCCTTCACATATTTGTAAGAGAAGTACGTGTTTTGAAGACTCGAATAGGAAAGAAAAGCATGCTTTCACGTAAGCTTTATTATGCATATTTTATTTTGGGAAGCCATATAATTGAGATTTGGTTATTTTATAGTGTGCAACGCTGTTAGAGACAAAAAAGGAAACAAATATCACCAAAGAATCAAGATTTGAGAGAATAAATAAAGAAAATCAAAAATCAAATCAAAACAGCGTGATAAAAAAAATATGTTCAAGAATTGATCGCGATCTGCCAAGAAGATGTGCATTAAAAGCGAAGATTTGAGGAATTATTGGAGGTTAGGAGAAGAGAAGAGGAGTTGGGGGAGGCTGGATGTGGCTGGAGCCAGTACCAAAAGAAAAAAGTTCGAGAAAAATTATGCATCTTCCAGGAAGAACGAGGAAGAAGAAGAAGAAGAAGAAGAATACAGTCGACATTGCGAAACTATCCTGGTGGCGCTGCCTTATCTATAAAATTTAGTAGCTACAATAGCAGTTTTCCTTAACTATTCAGTGACAATTTATGTAGTAACTACAAAGAAAGGCAATGCTTCATTCTACCTCAGCAGAGAGCTGTCGTAAATTCATTAAGAGATTCTAACCTTTCTGCGTCGCCAATGGTCAATTCTTCTTTGTACTGCTCATGAGGTGTGTCGTTAAATCAATAAAATAATAAACAAAAATTGTATGTTTTTCTTGTTTAGTACATTTGAATGATATATCAATTTTCTTTTATTCTTACCTCTATGAGTGGCTAATCTTCTTATCTAAGATGTAGGAGGAAGTTAAATTTGATGAGTATTTTTTATATTTAACTTCCTAGACATAATTTATACTCTCTATTTATGCTTTTTAATGATTAATAATTTCTCTTCTAAATATGCTTCGAATTAATTATTCTGAATAGTTTTTAGGCTATTGATTTTTTATAAGCGAATGAGATTATATCTTTGTGAGACGACGAAAGTCATATAAATAATTTTGAACGTTGTATTTTCCAAAATATGAGGTTGGGTTCGAAACTGTCTTGAGTAGTATGAGAGTATTGTGTTTAGGATATTAAGTTTCAGTTACCAACATCAAAAGTAGTGGAATCCGAGACTCTAGATCTTCCTTTTTCTTGGTTAATTAATTTGCATAGTTATTTTATTTCATTAATTCGTAAAATCATTTAAAAAAAAATTCTTTTTTTAGCACATCAATTAATCAAAAATTAGAAATTGTAATTTTAAAATCCATGTGGGACGAAACGTGCTTGCATACTGTCTCATCGACAAGGTGTTCTTGCGGTATAATTAAAATCACATCAATTTTTGGCGCAGTTATTTTTCAATTTTGTGTTAATTAGATTAGTTAGTTTAGATTTTTTTTTGTTTTCTTTTTAGATTTTTTTTGGGTATTTTCTTGTCTTTGTGCAACTAATATTTTACAGTTTTTATGGAAAATGGCTTACCATAAAGGTTAGTATACTCCTAATTTTTATTTCATTAATTTCTATTTTTATATTTTATTTCTTTTTTGGTGTGTTTGTGTATATTTTATTTTTCATTTTATGTTTATTAAAAAAAATACGTACACACACCAATTGCATCGTCAGACCACCGATTTTTAGGAAAACCCGTTGAAAAATAAGTTGAACCCGTGCTGATAGCCTGATGGGAGTTACCAGATGAAATTCCATAAGCCTTAGTCTTTTACCGCGGACCAGTCTTTGACTGTAGGTATATTCTACTAAGGTAAACCAAGCTTATCTAAATTAGTGAATCCTGCATTTGCATGTGCACAAATTCTTGCTTGATACTAGTATCTTTTGCTTGTGTATGCCTCGTTGGATACGTGTAGGAAATAAACTTGAAGGAAACGATCTGTATTGTTTGAGTCCGACCCCTAGCACATTTGTTAGTGGTACATCTTTATTTTGTGCAATGGGTCATAATAATAATGAAAACCAAGTAACCAAAAACTAAGAGACTGTATGAACCCGTTAGAGTAGTACGCGAATCTGGCGTAGTTTTAGCCGTTTTTAATGGAAAATTTGATATCAAACCTGGAAAAATTAACATGCTTCGTATATTTAGGGGGTTAGACAATGAGAATCCCTACACCCATATTAGAGACTTTGAATTTATTTGCGGGACCTTGATTTATCCAAATGTCTCCGTAGATGTACTTAGGTTGCGCTTGTTTCCCTTTTACCTTGATGAGAAGGGAAAAGAGTGGTATCATTTCATTCCTGCTAAAACAATCACCACTTGGGATGGTCTTCTAGAGGTATATATTAACAAATTCTACCCACACCATAAGACTGTTGTTGTTCGTCAGTCTATTCAAATCTTTAAGCAAAAATTAGGTGAATACCTACACCATTATGTCGAAAGGTTTAATGAATTTTTACACCAGTGTCCGCATCACGTTTTTGAAAAAGCCCATATGGCCCAAATCTTGTATGAGGGATTAGATTGTGAAACCCGTACGCAGGTAGAAACAATGAGTGGTGGAGAGTTTACCCATCAAGATCCTGATAAATGTTTTGACTCGTTCATCGAGTTAGCTGAGAAAACTAGGCAGTGGCCTTCAATGAGAGAACCAAAAATAACTAGGAACCCTATACATAGGATCAATCGAGTTGATAATGGTTCGGATATTCTTATGCTCTAGAGGCCTTAGATATTAAGATCCAATAAGGGTCGATTCAGGTTATGGGCTATAACAATGAGCTTTAATTTTACCTAAGTGAAATTACCCGTGACCAGGTTAGTGTCTTGCATGGAGGTATGAATTCTAAATATTATGGTAGACTTAAGTTTGACCCATACTCTAATACCTACAACCCTGGTTGGAGAAATAACCCTAATTTTTCGTGGTCCAAAGAAGCCCATCAAGGCAATGCTTCTAGCAATCCACTACCAGGTTTTCCTAGGAACCCAACTCAAGCCCAGGAACCAGACCTAGTTGATTCTAAAGTGTTGTCTCTAGAGGAAACTCTAAAAATCTATATTGAAATTAGTGAATTAGATTGTTCCCAAAACAACCAAAATTTTAACATGATAAGGAAAATGATCGATGACTTAGACTTGATTAGTCAACATTACCAACAAAATACTGATCGGGCCATCAGTAACTTACAGAATCAGATAAGTCAACTGTCAAACAAGCTAAATGATAGAGAGAATGGAAAATTTCCTAGCCAACCGACTCTGAATCCAAAATGAGTTCACCATGTAAATGGGTTAGGTAGTTCTATTGAGCACGTTCAAGGAGTCATTACCCTCGGGAGTGGTAAAACGGTAGAAAACACGGTTGAACAACCTAAGACTAATGATCAAACTGAGAAAGAGTCTAAGGTCGAAAAAACTCCTAGAAACACCAATAGGCTTGAGAAATTTGCAGCCCAAGTGAGAAAATGTTGTTGGGAGAGTTTTTAAACCACGTACACCATTTCCTCAAAGACTTGCCAAGAAAAAGCATGGTATTTATGTTGAAATCCTAGACATCTTTAAGATGGTTAAGATCAACCTTCCCCTGTTAGATGCAATTAAACATATGACAAGTTCCTAAAAATATATGTATATGGTCAAACAGGACATGCATGTGCATAAAAAGGCATTCTTGACCTAACAAGTTAGTTCCATACTGTCACAATAGTATCCAGTCAAATTCAAAGATCCTGGTTGTCCCACTATTACTTGTATTATAGGAAATCAACGGATAGAAAATGTACTTTTAGATCTTGGGGCTAGCATGAATCTTTACCTTTTTCGGTATACGAACAACTTGGGATAGGATAAATGATACCAACTAGGATCACACTTCAGTTAGCCGATAGGTCAGTCGAGATTCCACATGGAATTATGGAAGACGTTTTGGTTCAGGTAGAAAACTTAATATATCCAGTCGACTTTGTGATTCTAGACACTCAACCTATCTCAGACCAAGAAATCAACATTCCAATCATCCTAGGTCAATTGTTCTTAGCAACTGCTAATGGAATAATCAATTATAAAAATGTTCAAGTGGAAAAAAAATTCGGCAATCAGAAAACCTCGGGTAATTGTTTTCAAAGCTTTCCAAGCTCCCTTGGACCATGACCACTATGAGTTTGTATGCATGATTGATTCTCTAGTTGAGAATATTTTTCAAACCAATAATGTTAGTGATCCAGTAGATTGCTTAACCCATTTTGGAGCCTACACTAGTTTGAGAAAATTGTAAAGAAAAGAACTTAATCCTTAATTGGGAAAAGTGTCATTTTATGGTTAAATCTTGAATAGTGTTAGGATATGTGGTGTCCGCTAAGGGAATAAAGATTGATAGAGCCAAGGTTGACTTACTTTCAAAATTAAGACCACCTAAGAATGTAACATGTGTTAGATCTTTCCTTAGTCATGCTGGATTTTATCGTTGTTTTGTCAAAGACTTTAGCAAGATTGCCTTACTTCTGTGGAACCTACTTGCTAAAGATACTTCCTTTGTATTTGATGAAGCTTGTGTTGAAGCTTTTGAGAAGCTTACATCTTCGTTAACTTCTGCTCCTATCATCCAACCACCTGATTGGAATATTCCATTTGAACTCATATGTGATGTGTCCGATTATGCGGTCGATGTTGTACTTGGCCAAAGACATGATAAAACACCTTTTGTGATTTATTATGTTAGTAAAACCCTAAATGATGCCCAAGTAAACTACACAACCACTGCGAAGGAATTGTTAGCCATCGTGTTTTCACTTGATAAATTTATTATTAGGTCAAAGGTTATAGTCTACTCTGACCATGCCGCACTCAAGTATTTTATGTCCAAGAATGACTCGAGGCCTCGGCTGATTAGATGGGTTTTATTGTTACAAGAATTTACTTTACAGATTCTTGATAAAAAAAGGTTCTGAAAATATTATAGCTGATAATTTATCTCATATCCTTGTTGAGTCTAGAGATGATGAGAGACCAGTCCTTGACATATTCCCGGATGAACAATTGTTTTCCATCTCTCAGTTACCCTAGTTTGCTGACATTGTTAATTATTTGGTAACTGGTAAAGCATGAGCATTAGTCTAAACAGGATAGAGTAAAATTCTTGTCAGAGGTCAAACATTTTTATGGGATGATCCATACTTATTCAAATATTTTCCATATCAGATCATCTTTCATTGTATTCCTGATAACGAAATCTCTTGTGTGCTCACTTTATGTCACTTTGGAACTTGTGGGGGTCATTTTAGTGCAAAGAAAACAGCTGTTAATGTCGTGCAGAGTGGTTTCTATTGGTCGTATTTATTCAAAAATTCCTACAAATTTTGTCAAAGTTATGAAAGATGTCAAAAATTAGGAAAGTTGACCCGCCGTAATATGATGCCATTAAATCATATCTTGATAATAGAAATATTTGATGTATTGGGTATTAATTTTATGGGTCCCTTTGTTAACTCTTTTGGCAACTTTTATATTCTGCCAGTTGTTGACTATGTGTCCAAGTGGATTGAAGTTATAGCTACCAAGACAAATGATCGCCACGTTGTGATCAAATTCGTTAGAGACAACATTTTCTCGATTTGGTATGCCTAGAGACATTGTTAGTGATAGAGGTTGCATTTTTATAATCGTCCCTTTGAAGCTCTCATAAAGAAACACTCTATTAATCATAAGGTTTCTACACATTATCACCCACAGAATTGTTGCCAAGTAGAAGTGTTTAATAGGAAAATCAAACAAATCTTGGAAAATACCGTAAACCCAACTCGGAAAGACTGGTGTTTACGCTTATTATAAGCTTTTTGGGCCTACCGAACTGCTTTTAAGACACCGTTTGGGATGTCTCTTTATAGACTTGTTTTCGGTAAAGCCTGCCATTTGCTTCTAGAATTAGAACACCGTGTTTATTGGGCTATTAAACGGTTAAATTTGTGATGATGCTTACCAAAATTTGAAAATATACAAGGAGAAAACTAAAAAAATTCATGATAGATCGATTAATCGAAAGTCATTTGAACCTGGTCAAAAATTTCTCCTGTACAATTCTCGTTTACATCTCTTTCCTGGTAAGTTAAGATCCCGGCGGTCAGCCCCGTACTATGTCAAGATAGTTTTTCTGCATAGAGCAGCAGAAGTTGAAAATCCGAAGAATGGAGAAACTTTCAAAGTTAAAGGTCAACGGTTAAAACCATTTTTAGAGTTGGCCACTCAACAGTGGAAGAATCACAATTGAAGGATCCTGTCTATCAGAACTAAGTTGAAAGGTAACCAAGTCTGGCTGAAGGCGTTAAACTTAGCGTTTTATGGGAGGCAACCAATATGCTTTTGGTACACGGTGCTGGTAATATCTTTCCCTATCTCTTTTTATTTTGCTCGGTATTTCTCTTTCTTCATGCATTCATTTCATTATATTTAGAACATCGAGGACTATGTTCAATTTAAGTTTGGGGGTAAGGGAGAAAAATTTGTACTTATTTTAGGGTAATAAGTAAATAGGAGACTAATCCTAGTCACAACAAGGACTACACCTTTCCTTCTATGGGTAGAGAGAGAAAAAGAGAATCCCTTCGTTGTACTATCCCTTTTCCTTTAATAGACTTTCCTTCTTTATCACCTCCTGACAAATATCTCCCTTTAACCCCTTATTATTGCTAAAGTGTCATCTACTAATTCTCATCCTTAGCTTCTCTTTTTATTCCTCTCATGTCTTTGTATTTCCATGGGAATATCCCTAAGTATTTGGGCTTAACTCCTAAGCTCCTAAGGTAGTGATAAATTCATGGCCATCTAGTAGAAATGACTCCCCTTATCCATGTGTAGTCATTTTTCAAGTATCAACAGTACCAATTTCCAACTTTTAGAGTCACATGTAACCTTTTAGCTAAGTTTACATACTGATTCTCCATAAAAAGATAAAAATTAGAATTGTTAGAGAAAATTACATCTGTGTCCTTAACCAATGAGAGATTAATCGTGACGGACCCAACCATACATGTTGGAGACAATATAGGTCATAGGGAATACGGAAAGACAAAACTAACCTTATCATTAGTGGAGAATACCCTTTTGAGTGAAATACCGGACCTTTAACTTTCCTCTTTGAGTTTTCATCTACATAAACTCCTAGTAGAATGATGAGCTACTCAACCTCGCACCACTTCCAGCATTATTTGATCTTTGAGTGCTAATTATTATCACCATGAGGGTGACATCAAGACTAGATTTAAATTTTAGTCTCAGTCACAACAATTACAACTCTCTCTCAATAGAAACTCAACATAATCAACAAGCGGAGAAACAACATCAATTCATGAAGAAGTTGAAGATGTCCAAGGTTTACAAGCAACAAATGCAAAGAACATTACATATTCAAAGCGACAAAGTAGGAAAACAAAAGATGTAAAATTTTTGACGATTTGTGTACCAACAGTTGTGAAGATTCAAGTGCAAAAGTCTTTCTCCATTGGCAAGTAAAGTATACTGTTTTGAATCATTCATTTTAATTTTTAATTTTGTTTTATATTTTGTATCAATCTTATTTAATCAAAAAAAAAGAAGAAAATGTGTAATAATTTCATTAGAAAAAAGCCATGGAAAATAAGAAATTCAAAAGAAAGTTTCAAAACAATAAGTGATCGAAGATAAAGAGGAAATTTTTCTACAAGTTTCAGGAGTTTATCATCAAGGGTTGAAGCGGAAGACTGAAGACAAATTTGTTTCTATTGAACACCATTAGAAAGTTGTGAGACTAGAATGTGAGAGTATGTCATATCCTCATTTATGGTCGATTACCTAAGAAATCACCAAATTTCTTTTCTTATTGAGATCATCAGAAACATATTTTGGTTTGATATCTTCATAAAAAACGTTACCATCAATAGTGTGTAAGTATTCTCTCTTCAATCCGCTTACACATCGGTATGACCCTTAAAATAGTTTTCTAAGTGCAAATTCACAAAATCCTTTGGTGAGGCAGAGTCGAGGTGAAATGCTTATTCGGTTGCTCTGTTAGTACGATATCCATCTGGAAAAAAAACATCTTTGGCACTGGTTCAACTCGTCATAACATATCTCCCATTGATTAAGCGTATTAGCTGTATTTTCTCAGGCACTTCTAATTACTTGGTGTTTGGAAGAGAAACTTTATGTCCTCGTAGCTCTTTGGATACTTTGTGACATTAGAATTTGGAATGAAAGGTTTTATGGGTATACCTCTTGTAAACCCTCACGAGACAAAACTCGTCCACTAAGGCCATTTACGGGTTTAAAGGCTTGTTATACATGCTAAGTGTAACATTAGAATTTGGAATGAAAGGTTTTGTTGGTATGCCTCTTGTAAACCATCACGAGACAAAACTCGTCCACTAATGCCACTTAGGGGTTTAAAGGCTTGTTACACATGCTAAGTGTAGTCGTGATTCCTGCGAAAGTGAGTTAGGATTTTTATTTGTAGATTAGATTTGCTAGACTAGCAAAATATAAGTTTGGGGGTATTTGATAGACATGTTTTTGTGTCTTATTTGTCTCATATTTATATTTTTATTGTTCAATTTTTATATTAACATCATTATTTTTTCTTGTGTTTTTAGGTATTTTTGAAGAATAAACAAATGATGAAAAATTGGGCTTAGAAAGTGTTAAAGGCACCCATGGGAATTGATAAAGGCACCCACCTCAGTTGATAAAGGAACCTATGACATGTTATAATGACACCCACCTTTCGAATTCAAATGTGAATTTAAGCGGGAAATTTTTCCTCTTGTCTGTGTGAAACTGAAAAGTTATGTATACGAATTTTGAAGAGTTTTAAGGGTTTTTAAGACAAAGAATTTATCCTTCACATATTTGTAAGAGAATTACGTGTTTTGAAGACTCGAATAGGAAAGAAAAGTATGCTTTCACGTAAGCTTTATTCAGCCTGTTTTATTTCGGGAAGCCATATAATTGAGATTTGGTTCTTTTATCTTGTGCAACGCTGTTAGCGACAAACAAGGAAACAAATATCACCAAAGAATCTAGATTTGAGTGAAGAAATAAAGAAAATCAAAAATTAAATCAAAACAACAAAAAATATATTCAAGATTTGATCTCGATCTGCCAAGAAGATGTGCATTAAAAGCGAAAAATTTGAGTTGTTATTGGAGGTTCTGGTATAAATAGGAGAGAGAAGAGGAGTTGGGGGAGGCTGGCTGGAGCCAGTACCAAAAAAAAAAGTTCGAGAAAAATTCTTCCTCTACCAGGAAGAACGAGGAAGAAGAAGAAGACAATCGACATTCCGAAACTATCCTGGTGACGTTGCCTTATCTATAAAATTCAGTAGTTACCGCAACAGTTTTCCTTAATTATTCAGCGACAATTTATGTAGTAACTACGAAGAAAGTCAATGCTTCATTCTACCTCAGCAGAGAACTGTAGTAAATTCATTAAGAGATTCTAACCTTTCTGCTCGCGAATGGTCACTTGTTTGTTGTACTTCCAATGAGGCGTGTCGTTAAATAGATGAAGAAATAAAGAAAAATTGTAAGATTTTCTCGTTTAATACATCTGAATGATTTATCAATATTCTGTTATTGTTACTTCTATGACTGGCTAATCTTCTTATCTAAGATGTAGGAGGAAGCTAATTTTGATGAGTATTTTTAATATTTAATTTCTTAGACATAATTTATACTCTCTATTTATGCTTTTTAATGACTAATAAGTTATCTTCTAAATATGCTTCAAATTAATTTTTCTGAATAGTCTTTAGGTTGTTGATTTTTTATAAGCGAAGGAGATTATATCTTTGTGAGACGACGAAATTCATACAAATTTTTTAAAAGTTATATTTTCCAAAACATGAGATTGGGTTCGAAACTGTTTTGAGTAGTACGAGAGTATTGTGTTTAGGATATTAAGTTTAAATTACCAACATCAAAAATAGTGGAATCTGATACCCTAGATCTTCTTTTTTCTTGGTTAATTAATTTATATAGTTATTTTATTTAATTAGTTTCGTAAAAATAATGTAAAAATATTACTTTTGTTTTAGTATATCAATTAATCAAAATTATAGATTATAATTTCAAAATTCTTGTGGAATGAACCGTGTTTGCATATTGTCTCATCGACAGTCATACTCTTGCGGTATAATTAAAATCACATCACACTCTAAGCCCGCCAGCATACGCCTCCGAGGATGTAAAATTCCAGGAAAGTCCTTTGAATTTCTTACTAAAAATTGTGGTCATTTTCTTTCTATCTTTCCATATATAATCGAAGAATGGAAAGGGAAGCAGATTCATGAGTAAAGGTTTTTATTGATCAGTTGCATATTCCAAAATTTGGTTCCATGTATAAAGAATTCATACACATAAACAAGGTAAGAAAGAATAATCAAACCTGCAATTGGCTCGGGGGGTTGGTCCAAGCCTATGACCCAACAATCCAACCAGATGTTAACTTTGGTTCTGCATTTAACATTCCAGAAGCTATTACTTTTAATTGTAACCTTGCATCTATAAATGCCTTTCTATCCTAAGAGTTATGGTCATTAAGCTTTTGTCGATGCGAAAAAAATTATATCATTGTAATACTTTACTTAGTTTTAAACCCATAGATCCTCAGAGTCAATATAGCCTTCCATGCAAGCTTACAAATAAGAGTTTTATTTAAAACTTCAAGATTTCTAAATCCTGGACCACCTGATTCTTTAGGTTTATTTATATTAGTCCAAGACATAAAATTAATTACTTTGTTGGCTCTATGCCCCTACCAAAAGTTTCTCTGTAGAGAGTCTAAGTTTTTTATAAGAGTGGTAGGGATCTGGAAACATCCTGTATGATAAGTAGGTAAAGAGTTTATGAAAGACTTAATCATGGTTGTTCTGTATGCTTGACTTAAGGAGGTGCTAGCACCGTTTTTAATTTTATCTTCAAAAGATTGGACAATAGGGTTAAAAGGTTTTAACATCCCATCTGATAGGGTAAATAGGGTAAAGATCTTGAAACATCCCATATGATAAGTATGTAAAGAGTTTAGGACACACTTTGTCACGCACCGGAAAATTCCGCCTCCGGCGCGCTGCGCTGGGCAGGCCAGAACTCCCAGATGCGTGATTTAAAAGAGTGTAACCGACCTTAAATCCTAACTTCTTGCTGGAAAGTGCAGGTAATTTTTTCTTTCCAAGCCTACCTTGTAAGCATTATACTCGGAACGTAGTTCCCACATCATTCAAGCTACGTTTATACCGTTCCAGGCATATTTGCCTTTCCAAACATGCTTTGCAAGCATGGTACTCAAACTGTAGTCTTCATATCGTTCCAACACACCCTTGTCCTACAAAGGGTGCAAGGCCATTAAAGCCCATGGCGAATGCCTTTGACTAGCATACCATTCCAACTTACCCTCATTATGCCAAGGGTTGAAGGCTATACAAGCTAATGGGGATGCCTTTGGCAAGCATCACATAATTTCGCTTTATTGTACAGGCCTAACTCATGCCTTGGACCAACACCTAGGCCATTTCAAGCCTAAGCTTTCACTTCATAAAATTTACTTCGACCATGCGCTGGAGCCTGCACTTATCTTGTTCTTGCCAAGAGTGCAACATCCAGGCACATGTCATTCCATGCCGCGACGGTTCCAAAGAAGTATGAACAATCCATCAAATGGAATTACAACTACCTCATCAAGTGTGGCAACAATCATCTCTTGCTTAGCATTGCCGAGCCAGATGATATGAGTTACCATAATGTCGCAATCATCTCCCAAATTAAATGATATGATCAACAAGGTGCTGCACCTCAATGCATTGCATTGAGGCTTCCTACGTACCCAACCCGTACCTTGATGGGATCGCGCATGACTGTAGTTCATCAAAGGGTCAATTCGAAAGGGACAAGCAACTTAAGCCTATTAAGGAAAAGCCAACTTTAATTCCAACTTCATCGCAAGGACAAAGGCCAAGCAAAGCCTAGTCCGTGTAAGCCAAAGGGCTTTCGCAAGGTATGCACTAGCTTGTGCATAACTATCGCTATTTATTATGCAAATATGCATTATCAAGTACGTAACACGATCGAAAGATGCTTTCGCATAATTCAAGCTTCATCGGCTAAGCTACCATCATATTGATGCTTATGCATCAAGTATGCTCCAACGTATAGGCTACTTCGCATATCTACATTTCATTACCCCTCATGCACATTCAAGATTCATTGGTTAAGCTACAAGCATATTGATGCTTATGCATCAAGTATGCTCAGACGTATTGGCCACTTCGCATATCTATATGTGCATTACCGCTCATGCACATTCCAACAAATTTCCCTCCCTATATATGTTGCATTTGCATTTCTACAAACAAATATTAGAAAGGTAGGGGTCATCCATGGACTGCAAGGCCGCAAATGAAGATTTTTTGCCAAGCAAGCGAAGCATTCTCGGGTAAGCTACAGTTCAACACGCTGATGAGCATCAAGTATGTTCCATCGTATAGGTTACATCGCATTCATATGTGCATTACCGCTCATGCACATTCAAGCAAAGCTCCCTCCCTATATATGTTGTATTCGCATTTCTACAAATAAATATTAGAATAGTAAGGGCCATCCATCGACTGCAAGGCCGAAAATGAAGATTTCTTGCGAAAGCCGAGCATTCTTGGCATCACGGCATAATAGTGCCTTAGCACTATGATGCATTTATCGAATAACGACTTCGGCTCGGTGATGCATTGGGTCATGCTTCACAGAATAATAGTGCATTGGCATTACGATGCTCCAACTTATGCAACTTCGGATCGGTGATGCATTGGGTCATGCATCACGGCATAATAGTGTCTTAGCACTATGATGCTCCAACTTATGCAACTTCGGCTCGGTGATGCATTGGGTCATACATCACGGCATAATAGTGCCTTGGCACTATGATGCTCCAACTTATGCAACTTCGGCTTGGTGATCCATTGGGTCATGCATCACGGCATAATAGTGCCCTAGCACTATGATGCTTCCTCGAATACGCATCACGCGTAATAGGGCCTTAACACTATAATTCAAGGTCAAGGAATCCACAACCCAATGCATATCTGGGTAAGCTTTATAAGATTAGGATGAAGCTTCAACCCAGGCCATGACGCGTCCATGAGTAAGCGCCATGCGAAAATTGCGGGTGTTACAGAATTAATCATGATTGTTCTGTCTGCTTGACTTAAGGAGGTGCTAGCACCGTTTTTAATTTTAGCTTCAAAAGATTGTACATTAGGGTTAAACGGTTTTAATTTAGAATAACCAAGTAAAAGAGAAGATCCCATATACTTCTCAGAATCTCTAAACCGTGTCATGTTTATAGCTTCAACTAAATCTGCACAAGCTCCATGACTAAGATTATTCCCGAAGTACACACATGATTTATCAAAGCTTAATACACACCAAACTTGTGTAAGATATCCAGAATGCTTTGAATGTGAAGCACATTGGCTTCTCTAAATATAAGAACGTCATCTTCAAAAAACAGATGGGTAATAGTAGGAGCCCTTCTAGCACCTTTAACACCAGTTATTGATTCTTTTAGACTCAACATGCATAAAATTTCGAGACAAATATCCCATTGCAAGGATAAATAAATAGGGGGAAGAGGGTCCTCTTGCCTAATCCCCCTAGTGGGAGTAAATATTTTGCAGGGAGAACCATTAAGAATCACACTTATACTTGTGGTCAATATGCACTGAAAAATTAGATGACATAAGTCTTTACTAAAACCAAATATATTAAAGCCCAACAACGAAATTTATTTATTTTTATTTTTTTGAAAACCAGCCATTGGGGGTGTAAATAAATTTTTGGCACAACAGAGTAACTTTCAGCTAGTTTTGAACAAGTTTTTCGGCTAGGAGAAACAACTTAAATGATTTCCGAACCACAAAATTCGGATGATAAGTTCCTTTCGAGCTTTTCGAACTACTTAGTACAAAATAGTTTTGGTTACAGAGAGATGTTCGGCTAGGAGAAGTTTAATTTATAGGAAGCCAAACCTGTCAACTCAAATACCAGGATTTGTTAGAGTGATGTTCGACTACCTCCACAAAATTCGTAGGTAGGCGAACCTGACAAATAACAAACCCTGGTATATAAGTAAAAGGTTCAAATACCTGCAAATTTTGTGCATGTGCAGGTAGCCAAACATCAAGCTAGATTTTGATAAATTTGAAAATTTAAGGTTCGGGTAAATCGATATTATCTTTTCCCAGACAAACCTTTACTTAAACAGAATTGGACTTTAATTCAACCAAAACAAATTCAATTGTTAAGAGAGGATTTTAAAATAAGCACAAAAGTCTAACACAAACCAAACATAGGAAATTCCATAACTAAAACTCAAAGACCATAACCATCAAAGTGTACGACAAGCCAATTATATGAAATGCATAACTAGAATGTAGCTCAAACTAAACCATCAAAGTATACTAAAAAAACACCTTGAAATAATTTTATGTTTCAAACACTCAATCACCACGACGACTTCGACAAACTCTTTTACCATGTTGACGACCACGAGATTCTTCATCAACTTCCTCGTCGATTTATCTATCATTTTAGGTTTGTTCGATCATAATAGCAGCAAATCCACTTGAACCTTCGCCTGGTTGTTGACTCCTCTTGAACGTTTTATGCTGGCTTGGATCTGTATATTTTTGTGTGGTATTAGTTTATTCCACTAGTTGTAAAGGTCGGTTTGTTGTTGTGTTGTCATCGGATCTCCATTGCGAATTTTAGTCATCATTTTCTTTAATATTTTCTTAATCGCATTAACCTATTTTCAATTAAAGTGAAAAATAAGTTATTTAATATCATAATCTGTAACAACTTGAAAAGCATACTTTGCAACAACTTGAAAAACATTAAAAAAAAAAAAAAAAACTCTTATCATAGCGTCAAACAACTTCTCAACGTCATCGCCATAAGTAGGCATCTTTTCGGTTTCAACTCCCTTCTTTTTCGTCTCATTCTGCTTACCCTTCTTATTCGCATTTTCAGCACGATCTTGAGTTTTTTATATTTTTACTAGAGGATGAGTAATACCTTGATACTATTCCATATTTCTTTGGCCATGTTCAATTGGGTTATCATCCAGAATCATTAACTAACTATCCTCAATAAGGTAATAATGCATATTTTTCCAGTGATTTATCATTGGAGTTGGCTCATGCTTGGGCTTAAAAAGTTCTCGGTGTACTCTTCGTAGGTTGTAGATTAAGTAACCGCCGAGATAAAACAATGGTTCTTAGTAACCCGAGAGATGCGAGAACTATTTTTGCTCTTCTTCATCATCTTCATATGAGTACCGGTGAAACTTAATTTTTCGAATATCCACATTATCCAAGTCTTTCCTCAACTTTGTCAATTGTTGCTCTTTAGACTTCTTTTGCACGTGCTTGAACAAGTATTTCCTTGCCATAGGTATCCCATAAACCCAATCATCTCTGATTGAAGGAAAGTTCAGTTTAGGGAAGTGGCCGTACACACACATATATGTGAATATATAAAAAACAAATTAGCCTAGCAAATCAAAAGTTGGTTAACAAAACAAAGTTCGGCTAGAAAATACCATTTTTTTAGTATGGAGCACACTTCCAAACTTTGGGTATGAATCCCCACCCTGTAGTGACACCTCATCACACATTTACCATCCATGTTTGGAAACAATTTAAATTTGATACATTAAAAAAAAAAAAGATTATTTTGTAACCGTTTTACATGAGGTGTCAGTCATATTAGAGGACATTCATACCCAAAGTATGGAAATGGGCTCCATACTAGTTGGTCCGAGAAATGACTCAAAGTTCGGTTAAATAATATAAATTCGACTAAGAAAGTTAAAATTTTGGCTAGATAAAAAATTATATTTCTCAGTCAAACATTACTCTTTGGTTCCGAGTTTCTTAGAAGACCCAAGTTTGGCTACCAAAAAAAGTTCATCTGAGAAAGATAAAAGTTTGGCTGGATCAAATTATAATCCTCAGCCAAACATCAATCAGTGGTTTAGGATTTGTGACAATTATAAGGTTCGGATAGAAAAACTAAGTTTCGGCTGACGGAGTTCGACTAGATAAAATATATTGTCTCGTAGCCGAACAAAGGTATGTTTATTTATGTTTCTTACTTAAACCTTTAAAACAAAAATGGGGTTTGTCGAAGATTACCTAAATTAGAGTGTAATAACTTCCAACTTGCGAAGATTTAATCCTAGAAGCTTTCTTAAGTTGGTGTTCAAGGAATGCAAGAACAATTGTGCCCCAAGAGTACTCATTGACCTTATTGAGGTCCTCCAAAAGCAGAATATAATTGGCTTCCACCTTATTTATAGAAGTTCCGAGCAAGGATTCCTAGCTGATACAACAAATGAGCAGTCACGGTCTTCTTTAATTTATCGTAGGGTATAATGCAATTTCTTTTACTTTCTCCACTACCTCATTACTCTCTTTTATCACATCCCATCCAATTTCCTTCTAGTGTCTCTGGAGTCGAACCGCATTGTTATGATCCTACAAAAGAAACATCACATCATATATATTAAGTTCATATTAATACTTAAAAAAATAAGTCAGTAACATATCTATAGTTAAGATTCAATACCTTTGTCGCATAGATTTTGGAAGCCGCCATAAGTGTTTGTAGTCAAACAACAACATTTGCTTCATCACTTGGATGACCACAAGGTGTGTTACGGGAAGATGAACATGATATTAGAGGAGGAATTTGTGCGTATATAGCACAAGGCTTATTAGGATTCTTCCTCTCTTTAGTCTTACTTGATTAGGTTCTTCTTCTACTTCTTCTTCATTTTCTAAGTCATCTTCTCTGTTATTTTCTTCTTATTCCTCAACATCATCATCACCAATTTATCTTTCCTCAATAACTTCTCTTTCATTCAATTTGGTATCTACATTTCCTCCATTCTCTTGGTTGCTTATGTTTCCTTCATTCTCTTGGTTGTTTTCATATCTTGGTAATGATTCCCCTAATTTGGAACCCCATTTTTTTGCCCCTAAGTGTATTATTGTGTCGAGAGATGGGAGTTATAAGATCGTCCATTACCAGTCTCCTAGCTCTCTTTTTGTCCCTATACGTGATTTAGTATCCATAAAAATTCGGATATGAATATATCAAATTTGGTTTAAAAAACAACAGGTTCGGCTAGGAGAACACAAAGTTCGCTAAGAATTAAGTAAACGAAAGATACAAACTAATGTTCAACTAGGAAAAAAATAAATCGAATTAGATTAATAACCAAGTGTAATACTTAATAACTACAAGGTTCGACTAGGAGAACACAAAGTTCGGCTACGAATTAGGTAAATGAAAGATACAGACTAATGTTCGGATAGGAAAAAATAGTTATCGACTTAGAAGAACAACCTGTAAATCTCAACAACTACAAGGTTCGGCTGTGAGTAGATAATTTCTTCATGTCCGAATTTTTGTTCATATTCATCATTGATACAAGTTCGTCTACCTCGACTTGGGTTTTTCCACAAATCTCTTAGCCGAACATCACTTTTATTTTTACCTATTTTGATGATTATTACTCAATTTATCAATAAAAATAGTTTAAAAATTTAGGGATTTGTAGGAGAAATACCTTCTAACGTACATGTTGGAACAATCAGGAATTGTTTCTCACCTTAAAGACTCGATTTGGGATTGAACTTGTTTTTCATCACCTTGTGGATTATTTGTTTGATTAGCAATTGATGGAATCCCCAGAATCGATACCCTATCCCTATTATAATGTTTAAAATGACTCATTTATCGACGAAACTAATTAATGATAAAAAAAATTTATGACTCGGAAATCAAAGAAGATGAACGGTTATAGAAGTTGAAGAGGAAAGAATAGGGGAGAAGAAATTTGAATAAAAATTCGGTTATAAATATGAGAAAAGAAGGTTTTTGTTTTTTGTTTATTTTTATTTTTTGAAGTATAAACGAATAAATTTATTAAGATGCTAGAATGATTACACGTGGATAAGTAGTACACATAGAGTCATTTAGTACAATTTGGTTAAGAAAAAATGGGATTGCCTGGTCCCATATTTTTGTTAACAAATTCCCTGTCTGACTTCTATTAGTCGCGTGGTTAGCGGTCCATCAGTTTCTTGGTTGCTTTCTCTATAATTATGTTGTATAAAACAATGAGGTATTTTTCGCATTCTAAGATTTATCTCCGTGATTATGCCTGAGATATACCACGGCGACTCCAAGGGAGATGTAACAAATCTCATGAGGTTTTCCGAGTTCGATTCAAAAATGACTTTCGTCCACTGTCGCTCAGTTACAGCTCTTGAGGCCAAACGCATGGCCTAGATTTCAGCTGATAATGCAGTTGTGATTCCGAGCAGTTGTGCTAGCGCTAAGACTGTTCTTGTGTATGAATTTCTGCATATGAAACCTGCACCTGCTAAACCTGAGTGTCCACTAGTAGCACCATCTGTATTGATTTTAATTCATTCTAAAGTAGGGTTGATCCATCCCACCGAGATTGTTGTCGTTCTTCTCATGGCGTTAGATGGGTTCATAGTCGAAGTGTCACAAGGAGTCATTGGAGGACGATCTTTCATTGGCCATAAGAACTCCTGATGCAGGTTGAAAGCTCTCAAAACTATACCATTCGGTGTTGGTTGGGCATTGCGGAATATAAAGTCATTTCTGGTCAACCAGAGAGACCAGAGGAGAAAACAGAAAGAGGGGGATGGTTGTTTCAAGAGTTGGGTGATGATTGTTTAGGGGTTATAGAAGTCGGGAGGGTATTATTATCTGGCTCATTGCTTGAGAGGCCAACCAGGAGGGTGTTCCAGGCTATATTTGCTATCGGGAAACGTAGGAGCAGGTGTTCGGCCGTTTTTGGTTCAATATTGCACTGGGTATAAAGACTTAAGTATTTGTATGTGAGATTGGATGGAGAAGGTGGGTAAGCCTTCATTGATTTCTTTCCACAAGAAAAGTTGTATTTTGGGTGGACAAGGTAAAGTCTACAGAAATTTGGAGACTGGTAGGGAGTTATGGTTAAGTTGCTGGTTGACTTCTTGGGTTAGAAAATTATATCCGAAAACAGTGGTGTATCTTCCGATTTTTGAATATGGCCATACGATCTTATCCTGAATGTTGTCTTGGTGGAGTTGGATGTTCGTAGTTTTTTTTTTTTTTTGCGAGTGGCAGAAGGGTGCCAAGTTTGTCATGTATCCAATTGTGGGTTAGAGGATCAATGATATCCGCTACTGTGTGGGTCGGGTGGCATTGTATAGGGTTTATTTTGGGGAAATATGGAATCCAATTAGCCTGGATAGAGGTTGTTAATCCGTTTCCCACACAGTGGAAAATACGGTTTTGGAAGGTGGGTATGAGCGAAGCTAACTGTCTCCAATGTGCACTGGAAGAAGATGGAATGATAGGAGGGAATTGGAAAATTATTTGTTTTTTGAGATATTTATCTTGATATATGCTGGCACAGATGGAATCAGGGTGATCATGGAATTTCCAGACTCTTTTCATAAGCAGTGTTTTATTATGCTCACTGCTCCTTCTAATACCAAGCACACCTGCTGAAATTGATCGGGATGGTTTATCTCAACCTATAGGATGAAGTTTTTTCACCGAAGAATCTATGTCCCCAAAAGAATTTCCTAATAATACAGTCTATTTTTTTATGTACATGGGTGGGGAGAATTTGGGTTTGCATAAGGTGGTTGGAGGTGGGTGCTAGAATAAGATAGAGCTATTATCTTATCTTTAAATCATGTTTAGGTTAATTTAAGTAAGGATAACTAGGTCATTTTTTATAAATATGCGTAGAAGGTGGATTCTTAATGAAGGATAAAATAGTAAAATCGTCTTTACTCGGCAGTAGAATCAAATAAATAATTGAACTTTTTATATGCTACTGACTCGGCATCAAAAGCATAAATTCATATATTATATTCCGCAAGAGAATTGAAATATTGAACGCTCACTACAGACATCTCACACTGATCCTGTACTCTGTCTAAAAATATACATATGATATTAGAGCCTCACCCGGCTGAGCTCTTAATATTCTACATATAACATTGGTAATGTACAATTCAGTGCTTACTCCTCTACAATGATAAGGAGGATCCTAGATGAATTCATCACTAATATAGAACAACATTTTCCTTATAATATCATTGGTGCTGATCACAACTCTTTCCCAGATGATTTCTGACTATACAAATAAGCATCCAGAATACCTCTTTGTTCATGAGTGGGTGTCAATTTTCCTAGATAGATTGCCTACTAGTATAGAGCAACTTAATTCCTCTTTATATTCCCCGGTTGAATATTTAGAGTAACTTTACATCAATATTCAAACTCTAATTGAAGAATATTGATCATAACGCATAACAAGCTGTGGACGGTTGCACTAAGTCGAAACATCACATCTTCGTGTAGGCACTAAGTCACTGTCACACCAAATGCAAATCTAAAGCTCCAATAATGATTGGTAGAACTTTAATAACACATTCCCAATGTTGGTTACATTAAAAATCCCAATATTGGTTGAAATATAACAAAACCCTAACATTGGTTAATACCCAAATTATGACACGTCATCATAATCACCTTGTAAAACTTGGAAATGGGGGTATAATGGGGCAAAATGTTCTTAACAACATAAGGTCCCCTATGTGTCTACTACAACATACTAAAAGGGCATCTCATTCCGAGCAATGGTCTAAGAGGTATGGCCTAAACCCTAGAGGAACTACAAGCTGAAAACTGTCAGAATTCAGCTAAAAGTTCCTAGAAGGTTACTGTTTGCTCCATTTGACGACCGAAACAAGCTATAAACCTAAATCCTTCCGTTGAAGGATGTATCCAGCGATTTCTCGATTCCGAATTGGGGTTGATTATTAAAAACGGACATCGTATGAAGAATCTAAAGTGTTTTTACTAAAGAACGTCATATCTGAAATTTTCAGGCATAAGGGCTTGCAACCATGTGTGTTATTAACAATAATGCTCTTCGAAGCAAGTCGTTCGAAGAGCAAGAGCTTTAAAGAACAAATAGAATGAGGACTTAAAAATAAAAAAAATAGGGACATTGTGGGACCGTCGCCAGCCGGCCTCCCTTGGCCGGTCCCTACTCCTATATTTTTTCAAGCTTTTATTATTTTATTTTAGGGTTTCCTCTTTCTATTGAAACTCTTTTTTTTTCCTACCAAAAGCCCAGACTCTCTCTTGTTTCAAAGACCATATGCTCTGCAGAGCTATATAGAATGGTCCCACTACCATTTAATTAAAAAATTATTATTTTAATATTCCCTAAATTTTGGTGTTCACACTAATTGGTCTTAACACAAAATTCTCTCTATTATCAAAATATTGCTAGAAAGACGATATGATACGCGAAGCATAGTCCCGCTGACTACCAAATTCATGCTTAGTCCATAGTTGGTCCTACCCTTGATCGGTCCTACTCGGGTCCATCCTCCCTTCTCTGAGACTTCCTCTCTTCTCTAGTCGGTCTCTCCACTTGTCCCTCATCTGCCTTTGGTTCATCTGTCATTTGATTCGTCTACCATTTGGTCCATCTGCCATATTAGGGTTTACTGCTAAATTAGGAAAATAATTCAATTGGTCCTGCTACAAATATTTAAAAATAACTTCAATTTGGCTTACTCTGACGAAGCTAAATATTATTACAATTGCTAGCACTCACACGAGTTGGTTCTCACACGAGTTGGCGCTCAAACAACTTGGTGCTCACACGACCTAGCGCTCACGCGACTTGAAACTCGCACGACTTGAAACTCGCACGACTTGATGTTCGAATGACAATACTCATACGAATTCGCTCAACATGTCAATACACACGTATATATGTATATATATTGGTCTCTAATCGATCGAGTAATTTTATTAGACCCATGCTTACTAATTCAACAAGATCATTCGAGTATCATTGTTCATCAGCTGACACAATGATATACCACAACTACCAATGTTAATGTCAACCAAAATTTTTACGTCTATGATCTATCAAGCAACATTGCTCGTTTCAGCATACATCTTATGGTTTGTCCATCAATGAGTCAGTATGCTAGACTCATCAATATGCTAAGACTAGCAGTCTAGCTAGGTCAATAACTGACAAATTAATACACGTCTATAAAGTAGACTCAACCATGATCGAGACATCAATTATGTCACATGGAGGGATATTTAATAGGGTTTTGGTCTGGCGGCCTACAATACGTGTAGAGTGGAAATACACCCACGACGAAAAAGTATAAAAGTCGTGTCGGCAATTAAAAGAGTGAAGGGAATAGTGCCGCACGACCGTCAAGTCCCACTCACATGACGAAGTCGGTCTTCAGCATGATCTTCATTTCTCTGCAACTGTCACCACTTACGAAATCAATGTGTTAACTTCCACTTCTATAAATAGGTTCTTCAACCTATCGAAAAAACAGGAACTAAGAACTGAAAGACAAGAGTTTTCATCTCATAAGAACTCAAAAGGATCACAGAGCTATTATTCGTCTTTACGGCAGTTCAACACATCTCATCATCATTGACATTCAATCTCATTGACCTCATTGATCTCAATACCTTCTCTGCTTCCCTCCCTACAGATCAACCATCTTCCTTCCTTTATGACCTAAAAGAAATTGGAATGATCATTTCTTGATTTAAGCCAATTTCGTACAGATTGATCTCTCGAATCTTAAAAGTACTTGTACAGTACAAATGTTTGGTGTTTAAACGATTTAATTTTTAATCGATTTTCTCTTTGAACGACTTGGTTTAACTGGCAACAACCTATCCCGTCACGTTTTTCCTTTTTTACCCTTTAATCATTTTTACCCACAAACAATAAGACACCGCTTATTTAATCACAATGGATGGCCTAAGCAGATCCTGATTATCAAAACTGGAGACTGGACTGGTCATCAAAATATCATTTCTAAAAAATAGAAATAAGGAAATTCAAAAAAATAGGTCTTTGCCTAATTTATTAGTAGCAGTACTTCTAACTTTCTAAGTAAGAAGAACCCATAAGAGTTACATACCTACTTTGTTTTTTTTAATAGAGTAAAACAGTGATCCTAGACTATATCCAAACTCTTTAAACGGGGGTTTGTTTTTAATAATTATGAAGTTCGAACCCCTACCTTCGCAATGGGAGGGAACATGTTCTCTCCACTTTTTGAACATATCCAAATGAAATTTGCACCTTTACAGAAAGGTGCTATATACCCACTTTAAAAGGTAGGTAAACATAAAAACACAATTAAAACTCGGACAACATAGGTAGAGCCGAAGAGAACCATAAGTTAACATATGTATTTTTACGCCCCTCTTTCTCTCATTCTGCAAACCCTAAAAACCAACTCCCATTGATGAATTTTAGCTTCTCCTGTCGGATCTTCTCTTCTCATACAATTACCAATTTTAATCTCTCTTTACATTATTCTGTTTCCTAATTAGATGTTCTAATAATCAAAAAGCCCTTGTTTTTTTTGAAAGTATTACTCTGGATCTAGATTGACTATTAACACCAATTGGGAGTGAAAAAAATCCAATCTTTTCTGATGTTGGGCTCACCTGAGAAGCAGGAGCATCCTTCGAAGAAACCCAAAATTGATAAGGATGATTACAACGAGGTATCTGTTTCTCTGTCCTTTATGTTATGATTTTAGGGTTTACTTGTTCTTGATTGATTGAGCTATCACATTTTGAATGAATTTGTTTAGATTATTAGAAAATTTGCAGTAAATATTATACCTTTAGGTAACAGTAATGCATGCTTTTTCCGATAGAAATCGAAGAAAATTGAGCTCATTGATAATGTGAAATCATTGCATTGAAGTACTTGTTTTTTTATCCATGTTTTTGATGAGTAGGAACTACGGCTGAACTTCATTATAAGTAAGTACATCTTCGGGTATATATTCTATGACAGACTTGTTCCCAACATATGCTGAGACTTAGGGAGTTAAGTCTTCACTTTTTTTAGCATATTTCAAGCCATAAATTATCTTTTGGTTTATGCCAAATTTAATCTTATTGAAAAACTAAGCTGGATAACTTGTAGATGGAAAAATATAGCTGCATCTATATTCTAGTGAGCATGTATGATGGTCGCAAGTAACTAGCTAACTAGGCCAAACCCAAAGCTCCTTCACTTTGTCCTGGCCTTAATTAAGAGCAACAATAATGGCTCCCTCCCTATTTAGTCACTGCTACCCTATATTGTGGAAGCACATCTTTCGGTGACAGCACAAGGGCAACCTCTATAAGAAACAAAAAGAAAAGTCAGTTACAAGTATCTCATGTTGCTGTAACATTCTCCCAGTTATATGCATTATGTACTGAGGATATTAACTTAATGTTCTTTGCAATCCATATTATTAGAGGGTCTTTTCTATGTATCAACTATACTTACTTTGTTTGACTCCGTACGGACAGAGATTATGTGATTTTTTGTGATCCACATAACCTAGTGACCCAAATAACATATGGGATGTACTTCCAATTTTTCTGTGCCTCTGTTGACGCCACTAGTCTTTTTTCCTGATAAATAGCAAATAGGATCATTCGTGTTAAGGCTGTTAAGTGTTTGGACACCTTTAAATTAATCACGTGGATAATAAATTATAAATCTGTTGGAATATAGTTGAACAAATATTCAATTTTCCCTCTATTTAATGGGCTTAATTCAGAACTGGTCGTTTGTACGCAAACAAGATAAAATTGTAATACGTCACTTAACTATTTTTTGCTGTTTGAAAAAGGCTCAATTCTTTCCTAAAGTGTGAAGAGCACAAAAATAGAAACATATATGGAGAAGATGGAGGAATCTGCTAGTTGTTGTTTTTTTTTGAGAAAGGCTTGAAAGAATTCTGCTAATTTTTTACCTTTGCCCTATTAAAATTTAGAAGGCAAAAACATGGGTTTCCAAATTCTTAAAGAATGTTGCTTGAGTGGTATACTTGACTTGCTAGGGCACTATGCTTTTTATCGAAATCCTATCTAATATTTGGAAGAAAAAAATAACCCTACTTTTCGGCTTTTAGTTAACAGCAATTCATATCTTTTGGCTAAACTTTGAAAATGCTAACTGAGACCTTTTTGCTGCACCTTTTGTCTGCAAAATTGCTAGAGATAGAAATTGAAGAAAAGAGCTACTTTTTTTTGTAGTTCTCAATATGTTAGTTCCTTATCGTTGAACTTTATGTTTTTTAACCCATTATTGTGTCAATTAGTTCTGAGAGTTGTTTGTAACTTTATTTTCTTTTATGTAGTCATCAATGATTCAAGCCATCGATAATCAATCAGAGATTGAACCCATCGTAGAGAATCAAGCCACTGATAATCATTTAGAAATTAATCCTTCTGGGGAAGATAAATCTGATATCAAGCCTATTATAGAAGGTCAATTAGACATTCTGCCCAATCTGGAAGATCAGTCAGAATATGTGCCGATTATAGAAGCTCAATCCAGTTATGATCCATCTGTAATCGAGCATATTTCCGAAGATCAAGCTACTGACAATGATGCTGTGCTCAAGCTCATTGGTGAAGATCAAGATGCTGCTCGTAAATTCGAAATAGAGCATGTTGACAAAGACCAAGTTACCATTAATCAGTTAGAAGGTTATGCTGGTGTCACTGAAGACGAAGCTATTGATAATCAATCAGAAGCAGAGCCAAATTATGAAGAGCATGACATTGATAATCAGTCAGAAAATGATCCCATTGCAGATGGTCAAATTGATCTATCCTCAAGATTCATCACTGATAGGGTATATATACTAATTTCTGTATAACTGAACCCCCAACATGTTTAGTTCTGATTATTTGTATTAATTCGCAGGTATTTGAAAGTCGGAAGGAGTTAATTGATTGGGCAAAAGAAACTGGAAGAGAAGTGGGGACTGTTATTGTGACTAAAAAGTCGGATTTTGTCACAGGTAGGACACCCAGGCTTCTTCTTGGCTGTGAACGGGCTGGTAAGTACAGGCCTCGTAAACCGGGAGCTGAGAGAAAAGGTGGAAAGAGGAAAAGCACTACAAAGTTGTGTGGGTGTCCATTTTTAATGAGAGGACTTTATCAACTAGGTACTCCAGATAAATGGAAGGTTAAAGTTGTCTGTGGACGACACAACCATCCATTAGTGGGTCATGTTGAAGGTAAATCAGGTATGGGTAGACTGACGGTCGAGGAACGTAAGATTGTTGAAGAGATGTCTGCATCGGGTCTAAAGCTGAAGCAAGCACTCACGGTAATCAAGTCCAGAAATCCTACTAATGCATCAACTATCCGCCATGTTTATAATGCTCGAGCCACTTTAAGAAAGATTGAAACGAGAGAGAAATCTCAGATGCATCAGTTGATCAATGACCTTCAAGATAACGCATACTTAGAATGGCGTAGATATAATGAGGACGCTGATGCTGTGAAGGACTTATTTTGGGCTCACCCAGAGTCAGTTCAACTAGCGAAGTGCTTCCCTCATGTTTTTTTGGTGGACTCCACATACAAGACAAACAGGTTTAAGAGGTCATTATTTGAGATTGTAGGAGTCACCTCTACAGATCAAACTTATTCGGTATGTTTCACACTAATGGAAGAAGAAAAAGAGGATGACTATGTTTGGGCTTTAGAAAAGTTTCGGGCATTGCTTGACCGAAATGTTTTGCCATCAGTGATAGTGACTAATCCGGAGTTGCCTTTAATTAGTGGTTTAGAGAAGGTCTTTCCCACCACTAAGCTTCTCTTTTGCCGATGGCATATCTCGAAAGATATAAGGAGCATGGCAAAGAAGGAAATTTCAGATACAGAGACATTCACAAAATTTGTGGATAGGTGGCAAGAGTTGATGGTGGCCCCCAGTGAGATTGAGTATGACAGTTGTTTGATAGAGTTGGAATCTGATTTCTCCGATGCACAGACCTTATTAAGCTATGTAAAGGATGTCTGGTTGAACCCGTTTAAGGATCGTTTTGTTGCTGCCTGGACTGACCTATATGTACACTTGGGAAATACAAGTACAAACAGAGCTGAAGGCGCACATTCGAGGCTGAAGAAGCAATTGAATGCTGCCAACTACGATATCCAAGGGATGTGGAAGGCTATGCATCCATTAATAAACCTTCAATTTACTGATATAAAGGCATCCTTTGAGGTAAGCATGAAAGAATTACAAGAACGACACAAAGTTGGTATCTTGAGAGAGGTCATTGGGGCTATATCAATTGCTGCAATGGACTACATTCTAAAGGAAAAGAAGCGTGGTGGGTTTAAGGAACTAGATGCTGATGCATGTGGGTGTGTGCTTCGTTGTACTCATGGACTTCCGTGTGCGCACGAGCTTATTGAGTATGAAGTAGGAGGCCGTGCCGTTCCTCTTTCTTCAATACATTCCATTTGGAAAAAGTTATCTCCCACGCCGGATCCCCCAAATCGCGGTGATCTCGACTCTCGCCCTGAGTTTCATTTGTTTTTTGAGCATTTTAATGAATCTTGTGAAGATCGAAAAGTGTATTTATTGAAAAGATTAAAGGAATTAGCCAGTCCAGAGGAGCCTACTTATGTTGTTTCAAACGGATTAGTAGAGTGAAAGTTATGATAGCTCAAAGTAATCGATATTTTTCCTATTCTTTAGTTCATTATAATGTTCGCCTCTCTTATTTATTAGCGAAAGGCGTACTTATTTGATTTGTCTGAGAAGAAAACCAGACGAAGCTGTGCAGGTTTTAGCTTGTTAAATACTTCGGAAATGTCGAGCCATGCAAGAACAAGACCAAACAGAGGGAAGGTGCAAATGGGGTTATCGTGTTTGTTAAATTCCTTGTTGGACAGTGTTTATTTTGCAGCTCCCTCCCTCTTGTTACGGCTCACAGCAAATGTCCACCAGCATCTTCCCCGATTCGGACCTGATTCTATCTCAATTAGAAAATTTTGAACAAGAAATTACTCTTGATAAATTTTGTTCTTCGGTTTCCAATGAATCTGAAATCCATCTACTCGACTGGCAGTATACTAGTAGCTAAACAAAATTTAACAATGAGATGATCTATCAACAAGAACTAATCAACAACCCTCAAAAACAAACAAAGAAACCTCGTATTACTATATTTTCTGTACATATCATTTTGTGAGCTCAACTGTTCCAAAGTTCAATTTTAGAGACAGTGAGCCAGTTGATCTAGGTTGAGTCAATCACCCAGTGTTGCCCATCAACTTGAACTCGGAAGCCATTGACTCGAGCAAACAGGTTCACAGCTCGCCGAACCCCGCGTTCATCCGCTGATGTAAAATAATCGTGACCGAACATAACACCACCTGGTCGTAGGATTTTGTAAGCCCGATTTATATCAGACCAAGCCGAGTGGAAATCATGACCAGCATCAACCTCAACTAGGTCACCTAAAATACCCCACTCGCAAAATTTGTCAAGTGCCGATTGAGTTGAAAAAGGAACAGGTAAAATCAACTCAGTCGCATTAGAGTAAACAACGTTCTGCATGAACTGATACATAAGCATTACATCACCGTTTACCATTTGAATATCTCTAAATCGTTCATCACGAAAACCAGCCCAGCCACGGAAATCATCAACACAAAGAATCTGAGTTTTAAGACCTAGTGAACGAGTCAGCTCAGCCATATGAATCGCTGAAGCACCTAAAAATGTACCCACTTCAATAATAGTCGTTGGCTTGATTTTCCGAATTAAGGTCTCGAAAACAGCTCCTTTTGATCCCCAACCTTTGATTCTATTCTGTTTTATAAGGGAATTAATATGGGGTGGTGGGAATTCGTTATATGGCGATGTTCCATTGTAAACTTTGTATAGAATCCTTTGTCGAATCAGTTCCTCTGAAACTGGCTTACCACAACGAGTTAGAAATCGAAAATGGTCTAATGAATCGATGGGTGCAGAGGACGTTGACTTGGCAGTATTGGTGGTGGTGGTGGTTTTGCTTGAGGAAGAAGAAGAAGATGGACGTTGTTGTATAGAAGTGGTGGTGATATCATGAGTTGATGATAAGTAACCAAGTGTGTAAGATAGGGAGATAGCAAGAAGATATATTATTGGTTTGGTGAATTTTGTAATGTTTCTTCTTGCTGTCTGATGTTGTGGTTTCTCTTCTTTCATTTTAGAAAGAAGATGAATGAGTTTAAAGGAATACTGAAGTGTTTCTTAACCTCTCTTTTATCTTTATAGATTTGAAGAGTCAAGTGGTTTAGAGATAGAGAAGAAGTGGTTTAAGGGCTTCAGATAGTCTTTAAGTATTCTGTTCTGTCTCCGTCTAGAATTAGTCTGTTGAGTTATTTGGACAAAGAAATAAAGAAGCGTCATGGTTTGGAGAGGTGTCATTTCGTCTCCCATTTCATATGGGGCTGTATCTCTCTGTCAATTTTATTTAATGTTGTTTGATATATCTGTTTTGGAAATTTCTTATGATTTTATTAGTGTGGGTTTTTGCTGCTTGGATTATTTTTTTTTTATTTTTTTTCTTTATAATAAGGGATAACTAATAAGTCGCTTGAATTCATATGCCTGATAAGTCTTCGTCAGCTAACATGATTAATTATTGGGATTTTGTTTGATACGGTAGAATTAAGTTATGTAATTGGGGCGCGCAAATTCCACGGAAATGATTTCTACGACTGTAATACTTTTTTATCCATTTGATAATTTAGACATGGGAATGAACCTTTAATCCAATTTTGGTTAGGCTCTAGACTCTCTTGTCCTTTTTCTTTTTAATCCAATTTTGGTTAATCTTTAGACTCTCTCGTGTCTGGACCTTGTTTTCATTTTAGTCCAAATATTTATGATTTGGTATTGCTACCATTTTTAAAAAAATACTTTTTTTGTGCTTTGTTATACTGTGCTACAAGAATAAAATAACAGTGTTTGGTAAACTATAGGTTAAATGACAAAATGGATGTAAAAAGTAACCAAATCGTGTTTGGTAAATTTCATATCTACTTTTGTTGTTATACTAAATAACAAAAATAGACATATCATCTTAAATGATTTTATTTTAATTTAGTAGTTTTCATTTTTAATTATTAAAAATATATTTAACTGCTATTAATATTTATTTATTTATTTTTAATTATTATTATTATTGCTAAATACCATTTTTTGTATAATTATCATTAGAGCATCTCCAATAGCGGGTGTGAAAAACCCCATGTGGAAGTCTTATTAAGACTTTTATTTTGTAGAGTTTATTCATGTAGTAAATATAGGACCCCACAACCAATAAACTATCTTCAATAGTATAGGATTTAATTATTAGAATATCTTATGTGATAAAATCGGATTGTGGTTTTGTAACTACTATTTTTCCTATAGTTTACATAGAGTGTAAATACGATAACTATTCAGCGTAAACTATGCAGTGTTGAAGCTTACGAGTAAAGTACCGAAATAAACTAGAAAGTTTGCGTTACTCAAATAATGTCAATGAGTGAGCATACCACAGGAACTCAAGTAAATGTAATGTAAGTAAAGAAAGAAACCAAATCAACCCTCAACGCAAGAGATTTTACGTGGTTCGGCTATGCCGACGTCCACAGGGTAATGATTTTAATGATTTATTAAGTATCTTTGTTTGGTTTACAAGTGAGAGTAGAAAGGCTATGATTACAATGATTTGACTGCACTTAAGAATTTCTTCTCTCTCCTGGCTCTAGAAAAATGTTCTACCCCTTCTCTTGAGATCAAGTCTGGTATTTACAGACTTTCTTCATACCAGCTATTCAAAGTTGCGCCGCCGAATGATAAGTCCCTTTCTTTTGCTCATTGTGATCCACTAAGGATCCTGGTCCGCTGAGAAGTCTCCACCTTTCTCTGCATCCCTGACTCAGCATTTTATGTTGAGTGGAATCCAACCACGCGTCTGACATGTCTGATAGAGGCTAAGCCTAGGTGACATTAGAAGATAATTGCGGATCTTGCACGTCTCTTCCTTGAGATATGATAAACCGAATCAGGTGATGATTCAGTGCGTCTCTTTGACTCCATGTTTATCGTTCATAGCATAACCTTTGCATAGATCTGGGCTCCAAATAGCGCCACATGTCCAGTCATAATATTTGTATTCACAAGTTTATTTGTGCAGCTCCCTCCCTTTTCTTACTTCCTAATTTAACTGTTCCCTGATAGTTCCATGACTTGAACTATTTTTTTAAATACTATGATATAAGGCTATAAATAAGAACATAACTGCCTAACAAGTCTAGAGAAAAAAAAAACTGATTCAACCTAAAAGACCAAACCAAGTTGATTCCATCTCAATTAAAATATCCCGAACAAGAAATTATTACTCTTGTCGAATTTTTATTCATATCTCTTAACATAAACTTTTTTTTTCTTAAAATTTAAATAAATCTATTTTTAATAGATCAATAAATCCAGAGCTAGATAATGAGTTTGAGTTCAAATACGTAGAATTCAAGTCTCTGACCAGTTAGGCTAGTCCAAGTTGGTTAAAACAATACACTTCATAAGAGTGTCCACAATCATGGAGCAAATCCATGGACTATACCCAAATTTGTCCAAGAAGCAATCGCAGTGGGGAGGAGTAAACCTATTTTAGTATGATTTTTTAGGGTTTGAGATCAAAAGTAGTTTGAAACCCTTTCCAAAACCAAATATACTCGAGCATAGGTATAGTGAGCGTTTTAGATTAGGCGTGAGTATAATGAGCGTTTAGGATTAGGCATGAGTATAATGGGCGTATGAGGGTTGAACGATAATACAGTGAGCGTCCCAGTGGAGCGGACGAGCTTTATATCAATGCTTGATATCAAGCGTTATTTCTATCTATCCAGGATAAACTTTAGTCTTCTGTCATTGCACTTGAGCACTGAAAAGACCAAAAAGTTTTCGTCTTTGGTCTGGTTTTTGGTATTTTATCGAATCCACGACTATGGACGCTCTAAAATAGCCAACGACCAACCATATACCCCAGTTTGGTATTTATGGACTTTCTTCATACTATCTATCTAAAGTTGCGCAGCTGAATGATAAATCCCTTTCTTGTGCATGTTGCGATCCCACTAAGAATCCTGGTCCGCTGAGAAGTCTCTACCTGTATCTGCGTCTCTAACACAGCATTTAATGCTAAGTGGTATCCGACCACGCGTCTGACATGTCTGATAGAGGCTACACCTAGGTGAAGATAATTTGCGGATCTTCCACGTCTCTTCCTCAAGATGTGATAAAGTAAATCAGGTGATGATTCAGTGCGTCTCTTTGACTCCATGTTTTTTGTTCGTAGCATAACCTTTGCATAGATATGGGCTCCAAATGTTGTCACGTGTCCAATCAGAATACTTGTATTTACAATTTGCCCATTTTCTTTCTCATAATACCGTGGGTAGGATGGGAAAAAAATACTAACGTCGTCTGCTGCCATTTAGCATGTCTCCCATGATCCGTTCCACTGCTACTCGCGCAATCAATTATCCCTAGGATCTAGGATTGAGCTTTAGATGTCCTTTTTTATAAAAGGAAGACTTTGGAAAGAGCACAAACATTCACTTTTGTTTTTTCTATCCTCTCCTTCTTCATTAAGACTTTTAGCCTTTTCGCTTCCTCTTCGTTGAAGATGTTCATCCCCAGTATTTACCACCTGATCTTTTTGGCGATCAAAGCCACTTCCTTTCATTTTTCAAGGTAAGTTATCTTTTTCACTTCTTTAGACTTGTTCATTGAAGTGAATGACCAAACTTTATTCTTTATTTTGATTGATTTTCCTTGATTTGTTCATGAGTTGTTGTCGATGATAATGCACTTTTGATTTTCTTCACATGATTTTTAGTTTTTAAGATTTCTTATTGTTTGTTTGAGGCTTTATTCTCAGTTTTTAAGACTAAAAATCCCTCATGATTTTGAGTTTACCATGATTAGTGATAGTTATGAACTGAAGTTCTTTTGAACTTTTCGGTTTACTCTTCTTCTTGATCTTTTGTTTTGGAGTGAGAAATATTTTTATCTGTTTGTGTAATATTGAACATCAAAGGTGGTCTTATTGACCTTTGACTTTTTGCATGTAGCATACGTGTTGTGCTGATAGTTTTTTTATTTTTATCAACTATTTCTTTACGCATTCGCATTTATCATGAGGTCTTCACGACGTTCTCATCGTAAAGATGATTCATACGTGCATCTCGGTCTAAGAGTAAATCCAACCGCTATGAATTTGATAGACATAGACGCAGGCCACATCCAAATCATTCTTCTTCTCCTGAGATTGATACTAGTGAAATGCCTTCCTCAAATCGTAGTCTTAGGGAGCCAGTTGTTGAGATTGTGGATGAGCCTATGCCTCCTCCTGCGCAGTTACCTCCTCCACCCTTGCTTCCTGTAGATTGAGTTCAGATGGGTGATGCTTACAGCTATCGTAAATGGACCACTGGGAAAATTAAATCCTCTTTTCACTTGGAAAAATTTGAAGTAGAGTTGTTTCAGGGTGATGTTTTTCCAGAAGAGATGATCCGTCAATTTCCTTTTGATGATATGAACCTTATTATTACTGTTGGTCATCTGGAAGCTGGACTAGTTCTCCCACTTTACAGTGAAAAAACCCTTTCTTTCTTAATGTTCTTGCGAGTTGAACCAAGTGTGCTCAGGATAGGAAAACTCAGGTGCGCCATATTGCTCAGTATATAGGCAACTGGTGGCGTATCCTAAATGAGTATTGGCGTCGTAGTACTGGTAGAACTAATTCCCATCACTTTGCTCCTCGGTTTGATTCTAAGGATTATACTCCCAAAATTTGAATGCTACGTAAGCTGATTTCGTACAGAAGACTAATACCCTCCCTTGGAGTTGTAGTCCTCGTCGTACGGTTATGGGCGCAACAGAGAGAAACAAAGGTGGGGTTCGTCTCTTGATTAATTTTTACAAGAGTAAGATACAAAAAGTATATGATCGTGCCACCTGAACTTTTGTGCCTATTAATGATGAAGATAGGCTACGAATTCATCATGATTTCTGTTGGTGTCGAACTATTTTGAAGATAAAAGGGTCTTGGTTTAGAGGTTGGTCTACTACCAATGTACCCCGTACCTCCCTTTCTCCAAAGTATGATGGATATATGATGTGGCGCTTCAGCATTATTGGATGTTTGGATGTAAGTACATCCTTCTCTTTTTTCTCTTTCCTTTTTTGTTGAGCTACAATATGCTGTGACTTTTGCGTGAACATTTCATTATTCATGATTTTTGGTGTAGAATGAACGTCCGCAGAATCCTCTTATAGCCGTGCTACTATGCCACATACCTCTAGGCGTATACGAGGTTCTGGGATTGCGCTTGATGAAGTAAGTATTTGTTTCTTTTCTTTTTTATATGCTTTATCGTGGCTTATAGTTTCCCCTAACACTTATTGATTCGAGTGTTTATTGTGTAAAATCCAAAAATACGCAAGGGGTCTTCCAAGCCTACTAAATCCACTTATACGAGAGTTGAGAAAGAGGTGGATGACAGCGCTTTTAGCTCGCAGGGTCTAATCCCTGAGACCGCTGAAGGAAATCAGAAAATTAAAGATGTTTTTGTTGATGGTAAAGAGACTAGTGATGTTTCTGACGATGAAGTTGGTGGTGGTGGTGAGTTTGACCGAGAGGATGCTCATGGAGAAAGTAATGTTGGGAAGACTGTTGTTAACGTTGAGAAAGTCGTAACTACTGTTGAAGCAGATGCTAGCATTGCTGCTGGAGCAGGGGGAATTAGTGAGGGGTTTGTTAACCCTTCTCAAGTTGCAGAATTATTTCCTTCGAATGAAGATTTGATTGCTTCCTCATATGGTACTTTGAAGTTGACTCAAGGAGTTAGGGATGCTCCAAGTGATCAAGGTGGCGCATGCATCTTTTGAATCTGGCAATCTTTTCGGCCTTAAGTTCAAGTTGAGCTTTGGGTCATTCTCTTTTGATAAGGAGTCTGCTACTTCTGGAGAACCAAGTTCAACTGCTTCTAAGGGGATTCAATTTCCTCCACCTTCTCCTCCAAAGATGCAATTGAACTGGAGCAACTTTTCTACTATGAACAGTGCTGGAGATGAAACTTGGTTGGATACCCCATCCTCTAAGGCTATTGTGCATTTAGATTCTATGGAAATGTCTTCCTTTATTGAGGTAATGAAAGGCATGCATGCACATACTGGATCGCTTCAAGTGAATGCCTCTGCTCCATCCCAAGCTTCCGCAGTATTGACTGATGCGGTGAGTATCTCTGCATCTGCGCATCCTAGCGTAGATGCTAGTACTCAACCTATGGTTACTCCTGTCCACGAGCAAGATGATGTTCCTGCTAGTTTCTTGGTTGATAAGGTTAAACCCCTGTTAGTCATTTAGACGTTGATGTTCACGCTTCTGATGATTCTATCTTGGAGTGGGTCCTGAATGAAGCCAATCTTCCTTTTCTTGGTTCTCCTGTACAAGGTCAGAATTTTGTTACTGACGCAACTTATTATCAGCAGCGTACAAACATTGTAAGAACTCAAGAATTGTACTTTAACCAGTCCCGCAATGCTGCTTCTAATTTTTATGCTCAAGTCCCTAATACGGAGGTGAAAGTTATAGAATCCTTTGTTGATGGTCATGCCAATTTCTTGCCCCAGTCTACATATTTCTTGGTATGTGTTTCCTTTTTTACCTTGTTTTATTTTTACTTCTTCTTGATTTTAATGCTTGAGTTAAAATACCTTTTCAGATGGCGCAGCAGCAAGAGTATTGTTATCGTTTGTTCAAATTATATTGCGTGAAAGATGCTAAGTTAACTCTTCTTCTTGAACAAGCCAAAATTGATCATGACTTAGTGAATATCAAGTTGGATGGGCTAAAAAAGCAACTTGAAGACCATGGTGTGACATCTGATTTTAAAAAGGTTATGCGTCAGCTGAGTGAAAGTAATAAGGATTTGGTTAACGCTAAGGAGGCTCGTGATGGTGCCTTGCGTGAGCGTGACCAAGCAGAGAAAGCACGCTTAGCTGCGGTTTCTGCGCGTAAAGCAGCTGATTCTGCTTACGCAGCCGAACTCTCTAAGGTTTCAGGTCCGTTAGAGCTTTTACCCCTTGTTTCATAATATCGCAGCCAACTTTTTTTTTGTGCTGAGTCCCTCCTTAATCCTGGGAACCATTGAATTTGAGGAGGTATTAAATCTCCATAGAGATAACTTTCTCCTTCAGTGAGATATCTGGCAATCTCAAAAGGATAGTGAGACCCAGCCCGTTGAGCTAAACCAAGCCGTAGCCAAAGCGAAACTGTTGGTCTCGTAGGTTCATGAACTTGCGAATGAAATGAATGATTTTTGTAACAAGTGGATGCATTCATGCCAAGATCACGTTCCATTGTTAATTGGAAGGATGACATTATTGCCGATCAAAAGAGTATCATTACTGACTATGAGAAGCGTATATCCCGTGTTCCTTCTTAGTTCATGCTTCATTTGGACTTGAATAAGTCGAAGGATGCGCTTAGTAAAGTATTTGAAGAGAAGGTGCAACTACAGTTGGATATGATCAACCTTAAGAATGAACTTTCCCATACCCGCAAAGGTTTGGATGAAGCTATAAGGTTTGATATTTTGAGCGATCATGAGCTCCGATAAATTAGAAGGGGTTTTTTGAGCGATTTTTCTAGGGTTTTTCATGTCGGAAGATATCTCAATCTCTTAGCCTGATTGATCCTCGTAAGATCACAACATTCATGGCATCTGTCCATGGAGTTTCCTGGATCCATCTAAACCCCCTAGGTTTTTTCTCGTGTATCTTCTGAAACACCGAAAAAAGCTATATCTTCACGAAAGGAAAGTGAAAACTCACATCCTGAAGTTTGTGCTGAAAATCTCCCTAAACCAGCCATGAAGGACGATCATGTTTCCATTCGGATTTCTGAATCTGAATATCAAAAAGGTGTAGAAGAGCGTAAGAATTGTTTGATTGGTCGACTAACTTTACCCAAAGGTTCAGTGCTATTGAAAACAACTGAGGTTCAAAGTAAATTGAAATTAATGTGTCCTACAGACATCAAATGGAGCATATCTCTTTCGGGAAAAGGTTTCTTTTGTTTTAAGTTTCACTCTGAAGATGATGTTCTTCGTGTGAGAACATCTGGGTGTGTCATCTCAAGCCTGGTTTCATTCATTTGCGTAAATGGATTCCATACTTCAATCTGAGTAGTCAAAGCCAATCTTTGGCTCAAGTATGCGTTCAATTATATGGCTTAAGTTATGAATATTGGAGGGTTAAAACTCTCTATGAAATTTCAAGTGCTTTCGACTCTCCTTTGAAGGTTGACGTATATATTCTCTCGTATCAATTTGGCTATTATGCACGGGTACTAATTGAAGTTGATCTAGCTCAACCTTTACATGAAACTGTTCTTGTCGAACGTGAAGGTTTCTCTCTCGTATCATCTGTAATGTATGAAAACCTACCCTCCTTTTGTGATCACTGTAGGGTGATAGGTCATGGACTTAGCGAATGTAAAAGCAGGTTCCTTACTACCCCTTCTGGAGAAAGGGTTGGGAAGCCTAAACAAACAAAATCACTACACAATATGTGCCAAAAGAAAAGATACCAGATAAGAATGATGGGGTAAATATCTTGGATAAAACTAAGTCAATTTCTGACTTAATGGAAAGACGTGAATTTCCTATGGAAGTAATTATTGGTGACGCATCCAATAAAGATGAGAGAACCACTTCAGCAACAGTTGAAGAGCAACAAATAATTAGCATTGAATTTCAGGTAATTAATATCTAATGTTATTGATATGATCTCACTCGTTCCTAATTGTTCGGTGAACACTGTGATTTCTCCTTCTTCTCCGAGAAGTGAAACTACCATTAGAGTGGGTACACTCAATGTCAGCAGTGCTCAACTTGCATTTGTTGAAAAATAGCGCTTCAAGCAGGTATCAAGCTATAGAAGAATTAGCAACATAGGTTTCTAACGAAAGATCTCCCTTTACTACTAGTCCTGGTAGTAATGTTGTTAATACTGTGACTCCTGGCTCTTTGAAAGGAGCTCGCTGGGCAAATTTATCTGAGGAGGAAGGTGAGATTTATTCACAAAGAGCAAGAAACAGAGAATGGATCTCCTCTTAGAAATTAAACATGGTTGATACTAATAGATATAATATGCTATCACTACAAGAAAAACGGGTTTAAGCGTCTAAATCTTAGCAAGAGCTCAGAAATTTAGTCGTTTAAATAGTTTAAGTGTCTAAAATTGCAACTGCAAAAATTTTGGCGGCAATAAACATGTGTCCACTATTATTTAGCAACGAAAAAAATACACTTAATCGCTAGATCCTTTGTTCAAGTAATTTATAGCAACTAAAATAATGAACATGTAGCTATTCACTTTGAGGCACCGACTCGTAGCAACAACAAAATAAATTGGTTGCTCAAACCTCTCTCAGCAACTAAGTTTGAGCCACAACCAAATATGTTTAATTGCTAGATCTGTTTTTCAAATAACTTATAGCAGCTAAAAGTTGATCATGTAGCTATTCACTTTGAGGCACCGACTCGTAGCAACAACAAAATAAATTGGTTGCTCAAACCTCTCTCAGCAACTAAGTTTGAGCCACGACCAAATATGTTTAATTGCTAGATACGTTTTTCAAGTAACTTATAGCATCTAAAAAAGTGATCATGTAGCTATTCACTTTGAGGCACAGACTCGTAGCAACAGAAAATGAATTGGTTGCTCAAACCTCTCTCAGCAACTAAGTTTAAGCCACCACCACATGTTAAAAAATGAATTACTTGAGGGAGAAAGATAGACCCTGTGATCAAAATCCATCAACGCTTTATACCTAGTTCTATCTAGTCATACGGATTGTGATCCGTGTGACTCATTGGAAAAAAATCGTATTTGTCCATTTTAGTACGATTATACTTGGTTATAACACCCTTTTTTTATTATTTTTTAATTATTTTTGTCTAAATATTATATATATTTTAATTAGTAAAATATTCATATATTTTAATATCGAGGAATATATATTTATGGAAGAAAAAAAAAACTAATAACTTGAGAAAAAATCCAAAGAATAATGATTTCCTAAATCTATATTTATATCCATTGGATCAGATATTTTTGGTTTTCTATTGGCCAGATAAACAATTTAAGGATCATTGTGTGTGTGTTTTAGACTTAAAAAACAAAAATAATGTTTATGTTTAAATTACTCCATTTTTGGTCAAATTGATGGATAATGAATAAAATTTGGTGAGATTGAGAAATATTCAATAAAATTGCTTACCATTAGACTTAAGTGTACAATTTAGGGTCCTTTCTAACAGCTATTTGATACTAAAAAAGATTTCATTAACCTCCATAATTAACGGGATTAAGAATCATGTTTAAAAGACAAGATATTGAATAAGAATTAAAGAAGTAAACATGGTTATGAATAATGGAGGCTGAATTTCTTAATAAATATGATTAGTACATACATCTTAATGAATTACTTTTACTAATAAATATTTTATCATCATAACGTGGTAATATACCCAACAATAAGTAAATAACACAAAAAGAAAACAGAATACAAATTGGTAGTAATTAAGAAACTACTGCTAAATAACATACAGTACTACAATTAGAGTTAAAGTAAAAAGGCAGTGCGGGTAGCACCAAATGACTGGCTCAAGCTCCCTTGAATCTACTTCAGAGAGTGCAGGTAATACAAAAATAATAACTAGCTCCAAATCCAGCTCCAGCTCCACTTCAGACCATATAACATACAAAAACAAACAATCTTACAAAATAAGCAAGTTCCCTAATGAAGCTAATCTTACAGTTGATATACAAGGATGTTCAAAAACGGGTTTAGAAGGCAACATGACCTTTACAATGAATATACAAACTATTGAGTTCAGAACTCTTCATCCTGATACAGGTATAGACTAATCATGCTAATTTGCGGATTATAATATGGAATTCGACAAAATATTAGACATAAAAAACACAAGATAAGTGCAATCCAGCATACAAACACCATCATTTAACACCAACAGTACACAAACATGATTATATAAAAAATGAACATGAAGCATAAGACCATACTGCCAACTTAAACCCTTGACAAACAAAATGAAGCATTCTGTGATCCTCTCATATGACTCAAAACCTTATAACGCAAACACTCAAACATAGTCATGCTAATTTGCGGATTGTTAATACCGAATTTGACAAAATATTAGACATATGAAGCACAAGCTTTTTAGTTCTACTTCAAGAGGGAAATCCAAGATTCTAACATACAAACATCATCACTAACACCAACAGTAAGTCCTAATTCCTGATTGGAGTATTATTACTAAAAAAAATTGCTTGAGAGACCTTTGAATGTTTTTGGATCGAGATGATAAAGAGATGAAGATCCATCAGTCCCAAATAGGAATTTTCCATTTGTTGCCAGTCCCCATCCATTCAGGGCCAAATTCTTCAGCAAGGCGCTTCAAGTTATTAGCCACAACATCTCGAATAGAATACACCTGCAACAGGATATAAGCACTAGTTTATTTTTATTTATAATTCAATAAACTGTAAGTACAGTACTCAACATCATAACTCAATAGACTGTAACATTTCAGAAATCAAATACTGAATAAACATTGATATTAGTTGTAACATGAACACAAAAGCAAGTATACTTAAGTTATAAATTGAAGTCGGAAGGTGATTTCGTAACCGACTAAAGTAGACCTCAGACAAACTTAGGCATATTAATGTTTGAACGCTCGAATAAAGAACCATGTTCATACACAAAAAAGTTCCCAAAACTTATTGTTAATATGCACATTGTTCTTTCAAGGATCAAAATCACAAGAATACAATTTCAAGATACAAAGATATTAAACATTAATGCCAGATACAAAGCTATTGAACATTAATGCCAGATACTAAAAGAACAAACTACCAGGTTAAATTCATGCCAGATACAGATCTATTAAACATTAAAATGTAAAATCGAGACCAAACCTGTCAAAGATCAGCAATTTTTGGATCCAAAAAATTTCTCTCCTCTCTGAAGACTGTGCGTCATTTTCTTCAACCTCTCTCTCTCTACTGCAATAGCAAACACCACCACCATTATATGTGTTAAACAATGAAACAGGGTAGCAAACATGGATTCTGCTTACTCTCAATTTCGAATTTCAAAGAGAAACAGGCTACCAAGTCAAAGAGAACCCATTACAATAAAATCCCGAGACTTCCCCAATAACTATTGCTTCCAATTCAGATCATAAATCAAGCATCAAATTATCAAATTCAAAACATGAAAACAAGACCAAGAGAGAGATGTTACTGTTTTGGCGATGACAGCACCCCCAACCTTCATGAAAAGCATCAACTTGTTCTACCCATTATTCCAGATTCGGCGGTGATGGTGCAGTTGATGAAGAGAGACGAAGAGAGAGAAAAAAAAAACGAAAATGAAGAGAATTGTTGTTTAGGGTTTTGAAAAGAAAAGTTTAACGATGGATAAGCCACCTCATACGGATCATAGCAAAATTTTGATGGTCCAGATTCGGTGTTGGATGCTCATACGGATTGTGTGTTAGTTACCATTGTGTATTAGTTACCAAAGTGTGTTAGTTACCATTGTGTGTTAGTTACAAGGTGGATAACGGATTTCGGATGTCGGAAGCAAAACGTAACGGATTTTGGAAATTATGATTCATCAAAAATATTTGGGTTTTTTTATAATTAGGGTTCTTAGTTTATCAATCTCACTTGAATACACTCAATTTTGATTGATCTTACTCATATTATATCAATTTTTATCAATTTCACTCGAATTTATTGAATTTTATAAGTTATGATTTGATGAATTGGGTTGAACCCCAATAGATGTTCAATTAAAATTCAAGTGAAATCGATGAATTTGATGAAAATTTGATATAGTTTGAGTAAGATCGATCAAAATTTAGTGTATTCAAGTCGGTTCGATAAAAAATTGAGTGAATTTTAGTGAGATTGATGAAATCATAGTTTGATATTGTTGGATTTGTTAGATCGATAAAAAAAATGAATAAGTTTGATTGAGATTGAATAAAATTCAATAAATCAAAGTGAAATCGAGTGAAATTGATGAAAAATTGATATAATTTGAGTAA
>JAJJMC010004815.1:2217555-2299168 GCA_023531435.1 Papaver californicum
ATTGATATAATTTGAGTAAGATCGATCAAAATTTAGTGTATTCTAGTATGTTCGATAAAAAATTGAGTGAATTTTAGTGGGATTGATGAAATCATAGTTTGATATCGTTGGATTTGTTAGATCGATAAAAAAATGAAAAAGTTTGATTGAGATTGAATAAAATTCAATAAATCAAAGTGAAATCGATTCATTTTCAAAAATGTAATATTTGTAATTTATAAGGATAATCCTCAATTCGTTGTAAGTTTGAATGAAAATATTTAGACGATTGTTCAATCTCAAATGTCATAATCTCATTCATCATGAGTTAAGACTCCAAAATCGAACGCAATTATGTAAATCTGTAAGCCTCATGTGAGATGGGGTAGTGAGGTATATGATAAACGAGTGACTTCGAGTGAGGTCCAGTGAAACCGATGAATATTGAGTGGATCCTTATTGAGTAAATAGGAATAAATCGGTAAAAAATGAGTAAATTCGAGTGAGATAAATGAAAAAATGACTGCATTTGATTAAGATTGAATAACATTTAATGAATTCGAGTGAAATTGATGTATATTGATATATTTTGAGTGAGGTCGAACGATATTGAGTAAGATCGATATATAAATAGTGAAATTGACTAAGGTCGATGAATATTAGGTTAAAATGGTAGATAAAATGGAGAAACCGATGTAATCCATTACAAATTGAGTGAGGTCGACCGGCATTGGGTATAATTGATGAGGTCGACCGACATTGGATAAAATGGAGAAACTGATAAAATGGAGAAACCGATGGAATCTAGGAGAAATTGGTGAGGTCGAGCGATATCGGGTATAATTGATGAATAAAGAGTTAAATGTGATGATTTAATGACTTTTATGTGATGATTTAACTATAAAATGTCACTAATGATTTGGTTTTCAATTTAACAAAATTCTATCGTTTTTGATCATCTAAAGCTATAATTCAACAATTTAAAATACATAATTTATGTAAAAATTCATCAATTTTATCTAATTTTAACAAATCAGATCAATTTGAAAAAACAATTTTTGATTAATTTTGACAATTTTATCAAATTGAGCATATCATTACCATTTATACCTAATTTATAAGCAATAAAGAAAACCACATGCTTCTCACACTTGACTTGATCCATATGAAAATCCCAAGCAAAATCTCTACCGTCTGAAGATTTCCATGATTTGTATGACCAACCTTTATCACCGTCTATTACTTTTATATAAAAGCTCACCATAAATCTCTTACTTCCTTTTCCTCTCATCTCATCTCATCTCAGTTTCTCTCTAATCCTCCGCCTCCCAAAAGAAAAACCCTAATAAACAAAAATGTTGATCACTCTCATATCTCAAATCTCTCCATCTCTCGATCTGCCGCCTCCCTCTGCATCTTCTTATTTACAGACATAACCAAACCCACCTTCACCGATCATTGAACTCTATTAAACCTAGAGTATCTCTCAATTAAAACCTAAAAGTGTTATAAGGAACCAACTTGTTAAAGGCAGATATAGTTCACCTAAGGTCCCAATCGACTATCATTTAAACCTAAAAGTAGGTCAAGTATTTTACGATCAGTTTCTCTCTTTAAGCTCACAGACGATGGCTGCTTCATGCCGTTATTCAGGCCATGGCTCTCTTCGAGTTAAGATAGAAGACAGAACACAAGAAGCTCGGTTATATTAAGACCCGAGTTTGAGAATAACAACAGTGAAGAATAGAAGGTAGAGTTCGCTGTTAGATGTTTCTGAGTTTGAATTCAGGGAAAGAAAGAAAATCTGATTAAGTGTTGTTGTGAATGTCGAGATAAAAGATTGAGATAACCGATGATGGAGTTTTGCTTGGGTTCAAGAGAAAAGACTAGCAAAAAATCATATAGGTTTTTATGGTGACTTTCGCTGGTTCTTGGATGAGGAATTGATATAGAAAATGGGTTTTAGTGTTTTTCCGGGAACTCAGAGTGAAGAAGATGTTGACGTTGTTGGAGTGAACCCACGACCAGATGAAAAGAACGATGGGGGAATCGTAGTTGAAATAAAGCTTAAAGAAATTGAGTTACAGAATGCAGAAGTGAGCACAGAGTGGAGTATCGTACCAGGACGTCAAGGTCGTCCCACCCTGGTAAGATATCTTTATAACCTCTAAAACGTATTGTTCATCACTCAAATGATGTAATTTGGGGATATTCATATATTGTGTACACCAGCTATGGCATTTAACATTAATTGGATATGAATGTTCCATTTTCAGACTTCAATCCAACCTGGTGGTACTGTTACAATTGAGCATCGGAATCCTCTATTTTTCTTTAGTTCATCGTTGTGTTATTTCCTCAAAAGATTTCTTTAAATCCCCTTATTTTCATTAATTGTGGCATGATTGGTTGAGTGATTCCTGTGAATGAATCAGTTCAAGCTTCAAAACCCTAATGGTTTAACCCAATGCAAAGAAAATCAGAGTTTTCTTCATAACACTGTTCTTAATTTGTTAAATGTTTTCCTTATATACATTGCAGAAACTCAAAAAAACACCAATGGAAGTATCGAACCCCCAGGAAGTTCCAGAGTGCGAGCTGAATCCATTAGAGTTGCAGATTCTGAAAGGCGATGGTATTTCAAAGGTATTATTTATGTCGTTTACTAAATGTAGATAAGTGTTTTTAAAGCTCATTTCTACTTTTCCTCTTTAGTGATGTTATTACTAGCATTTCTCTTAGTTAATCGTCAAACCCAATTGAAATTTTAGCTTAAAATCCCTAAATCGTCATTTAGATCCACGAATTTAATCAAGTAATGAAATTATTGTAAATTTTAAATTAAGAAGAGAATGTTGTCTGAGATTGAGGTTGTTGTTGAAGAAGACGAGATCGAGAAAACAATAACAAATAATGGAAAAAATGAACTAGTATCATCAACGGAGACTAATAAGAATGATAACAATAACGATGAGAGTCTAACGAATGATGTGTATACAGCAGCAGCATATGGTGATATGGAGAAGTTACAAATATTGGTTGAGTCTGAAGGTTGTTCAGTTTCTGAACCTGATGGTTTAGGTTGTTATGCTTTACAATGGGCTTCGTTGAATAATCGAACTGCTACTGCTCAGTATATTATCGAGGTCTTTCCCTAATTTTTGGTTTTTTGTTTGCATTTTTTTTTGGGGTTTGAATTTGAATTGATTTATTTATGTGTGTTTTTGGTGAATAACAACATGGTGGAGATGTGAATGCATCTGATCATACAGGGCAATCAGCATTACATTGGAGTGCTGTAAGAGGTGCAGTTCAAGTTGCTGAGTTATTACTTAAGGAAGGTGCTCGCGTTAATGCCCCGGATTTATATGGTTATCAGGTTATATTTTTTTACTTTTATTGAATGATAAGGAATGATTTATAAAGAGAGGAGAGAGATAATATATAAGAAAAGAACATAGTCCACTTAAGACTAATGTATGAAGCCTACTCTATAGACTAAGCGGTCGAAAATTTCTTTGAAGATTAGATGAGTTAATAACAAAATGCCAGTTTTATATATTTGGTTTTGTTTAGTTAGTTAATCGTGTTTTATAGTTAGAATGAGTGAGGTTGGAAGCTAAATGGTGGAGTTGTCAATGTTTTATTTGTTGTTTATTTCCTTAATTTGCTGAAATGATATTAAGAGCTCTGTAGGGTCTAAGTATGAAAGGCTCTTGTACGAAGAAGGAGATTCTTTGATTGTGTCTTCGACGAGAGCTTTAGTAATTTATTGTGAAAGTTATACCCTTTAGGTACTGTGTATTTGGATTGATATTCTTAAATTAAATTAACTGAAAGCCCTGCGTGCTGTTATATATTGATTATTGAATACTTGTAGCTCTTAGTGAAAAGGCGAATACAATAGTTTTCTTGTTTAATCGGTGAAAAATGTTGAATTTTGTGGTTCCACTGTATCATTATCTTTAGTGTGTCTGCTTACAAATTCTATGCCTCTTTTTTGTTATGATCACATGTCATTTGGTGGCAGATGACTCATGTTGCAACACAAAAAGGTCAGACCGCGTTTCTATATCATATTGTTACCAAATGGAATGGGGATACAGATATGCTTGATAATGATGGAAGAAGTTCTCTTCACTGGTACTTGAACTATTTGGAATGCCTATCTATTTCATTCATGTCATTTATTATACTGCAAAAATTGCATTTGTTCTAATATCAACGTGTCACCTATATTCTTTACCCATATAAACTTTAAGCAATTTATTTGCTTTTCTAGAATTTCTTGTTCAGGCAGGAAAAAAAGAGGTTTTAATGGTGACTGACAAAACTGGCTGTACACCAGCACAACTTGCCTCTGATAAGAACCATCAACAAGTTGCTTTTTTCCTTGTTGGTATTTTAATGCCAGAACATACATGTCACTGCAGAATGTTTTGATGCTAAGAGTTTATAGCTATGAGAAAAATACATGTCACTGCAAAATATAATAGTACCAACCTTCACTAAGGTTCAGTGATCCTGGTCATCCTGGTCTTTAGAATTGTTAACATTTGACTTACCTAAACTTGTTGTACAGGGAGTTCAGCATGAAATGCATACTTGACCTTCACTCACAGTTCTTGTCATGATGGTTCTAAGGATGAAGCACATACCTTCACTCACAGTTCTAGTCATGATGGTTCTAAGGATGAAGCACATTCTCCTGAAGTTCCTTTGGATACGTTACTGAAATACTACAAAGACGATATGACATTATTCGGAAATATACATTATGCGGAAATATACATCCAATACTTACGTAATTTTGAGTCAATGATTGTAATTTTGATTGTAATTTGGAGACTAAATGATTGTAATTTTTTTAACCAAATGATGCTGTAAATTGAATTCATTAATAATAAAGTTGACCAATTATGATTTTAATTTGGTTCATAATTATTTTTAGTATTAATTTTAATTTAATTTTGTTATTTATTTTTAATTATATAATCTTAATGTGATAATGTCTAATATTAATTGTTAATTATAATTAAAATTTGGGATTATATAATCATAATTTATTTTTAACGAGCAAAGAAATTTGGTAGTTTAAAAATTTAAGGAATCAACTTTAGGCCAATCAAAATCAGAATTTCAAATAATTTGATCGCTTAAACCTTTAATCAATCAATTTGAGTAAAAACTTCGATAGCTTAAAAGCTTAAGCAATCAACTTCAGACCAATCAAAATCAGAATTTTAAATAATTTGGTTGCTTAAACCTTTAATCAATCAACTTGAGTAAAAACTTTGCTACCTCAAAAGCTTGAGCAACCAACTTCAGACCAATCAAAATCAGAAATCGATTTTAGCGAGCAAAACAATTTGATCGCTTAAAACCTTAACCAAGCAAATTTAGGTCGAGTTGCTCCTTGTATCTATCAACTAAGTATTTTACTTGCTTTAGAATGATTATTATATTTTAAGCGATTGGTAGTTTACTTGCTACATTGGTTGGTCTACATGTTAAGCGATCACATTTTTACTTGCTCCATGTTAGTTGGTCTAAATGTTAAGCAATGAGAAAAATACTCGCTTTAGATAAGTTGGTTTATTACTAGAGCGATTGCATGGTCGCTCAAGACTTTGAGATACATGGCTTTGGGCAACCAACGGAGCGAGTGCCACTTTTAGTCGCTATAACGGTTATAGCGACTTTAAAGGGGCTTTAAGCGACTTAAAACGACCTGTAGCTTAAACCCGTTTTTTTTGTAGTGTATCCATGTATACAGATGATAATAAATATGATGACTATCCAACATTTTCATCGTCGCCGGGATTGGAGAACATGGTGATTGAAGATACTCTTTCTCCTCCATCAGATGGTTTTCAACCTGTTTTGCGTAAAAAGAAATCAAAACAGTGAATTTACTTGAAAGCTCCTGAAAAGACTTTTTAGATGAAACGTTTTACATGAGCTTGTTGATGTAGTTTTTCGTTTTACCAACTTTATTTTGTATCTCTTTTCTTCTTCTTTCTTCGGGAGGTTCTGGCTTTATGTCCCCTTTGCTTCTATTTTTCTTTTGTTTTATAATGAATCTTGTTACTTAAAAAAAAATTATAGGCGAAATTTCCTCTAGGAAATCTGCTTACGCCACTCTTAGTCGTAAAATGGAGGTTCTTGAAGAGGACTTTCGTTGCTTGTCTTCTGAAAACTCTTATCTTCGCTTAGAGAAAGGTGAACTTGAGTTTGAATATGGTCCTTTATCCGAGGATTTTAGTCGCCTTGATGCTGACAGAGAGGAATTATCTCATGCCTTAGAGAAATCTTTTTCTTATGCGGGAGGTACCTATTTCCGCTTACCACTCTCTTTTCTTATTACCTATTCATTGCTTAACCCTTAATGTATGTTTACACAGAGCTTGAAGATCGCATCCAAGGTTCAAATGGGAAAATTAACAATCTAGAAGTTGAAGCTGTTGGGATCAAGGAAGAGGCCAAGAAGCAAAGTGATCTCTCTGCTCGTAATCTGCATTTGGCGAAGACTCATGATTCCCTCTCCAAGGGATTTGAGTCTAAGAACCAGTTGCTGAGTAAGGAACTTGATGAGATGCGTAAGTCCACAGACACAACCTTGGCTACTCGTGAATAAGAGCTAAAGAGTTTTTACCAAGCTTCCGCGGTGGAGCAGGTAAACACCATGTTTCTCCAAGTGGAAAGTCGTGTTCCTGACCTCACTCTCCCCGTTGTTACTGCTGAAGACTAATCTGGGTCTGCTGTTATTATGTTGCTCAAGTGAATAAGTTTTTTTGTGTAGAGAACTTGTTGTGCGTAATAACTTTTCTAAGTTATACTTTTGCCTTTTGAACAGTTGATATTTTCTTGGGATTACTTTTATTTTCTTTTTTATGATTTCAATAGTCTGACTTTACTTTAATTTTCTTTTCTTTTTTATAACCCCAGTCGGATAAAACGGAATATTATTTTTATGTTTAAATATTTATGTTCATGTTAGAACTATTTTGCATGATTCTGAATGGACTCGACCACTGGCACATGGCATTTCCTCATTATTTCAAAGAATAAGCGACATGTACTCAACATAGCTATTACCCTTGATCAGAAGGGTTCATGTAATGAGTTGTCGATCCTTGTCAGGGAAACATTACTAGGATGTACATGCCTCCTAGTAGGCAGCAATTAGGTTATTTACTTCGACATGAGTTCTCTACTTTGTGTTTCCGCGTGAGTCTTCCTTGGCGTACATAATATTATTATTTTACTTTTTTGGTACTCAGAACAACATCTGCTCGCATGCGTATCTCATATCTATTTTAAATCTACATAATTATGCGCCTTTTAACTTTTTCAAAAGTGATTTTTTTCATTGATAGTATTTCCTTTAGGGATAGAAACAAGTGTGCATCTGGACTTTCTTCTCCTAGAGTTACATTGTTTTCATCCCTCTTTCATTACGGGTGATGTTTTTTAAGGAATTGAGCATTCCAAGGGCATTGTAAAATTTCTCCCTTTATATTTCTTAGGTAATATGAATCTTTCCCTGCGATGCTCTGAATAGTGTAGAGGCCATCCCAAGTTGGGCCGAGCTTTCCCCTTTGGTACTTCGGAATTGTGCGTAACACATATTCTCCTTTGGAAAAGTTATGCTCGTTGACCCTTTTGTTGTATTCTTTTGCTAGTCTGCGCTGGTAATTTACCATCTTTTGCAGCATGACTTCCCTACGCTCCTCGAGATCGTCGAGCTTGGATAGAATCAAGTATGAGATTAAGTTTTCTTCACAATCTTTTGCCTTTGTTTTTGGGATGATGATTTCTACTGGGATGACCGCCTCTGTTCCGTATATTAGCAGAAAAGGTGACTCTTCTGTAGCCTCTCTTTTTGTTGTACGGTATTCCCATAGTACGTTATGCAATTTCTCACACCGTCTACCCATGTGCTCATCCAAAGTCTTCTTCAATTTGAGTATGGTAATCTTATTAGTTGCTTCGGCTTGTCCGTTGCTCTGAGGGTAAATAGGTGTTGACTTTTTATTTTGAATATTGAAGGTGTAAAATAGCATATCAATGTTCTTCCCTTGATGTTGTTTTATTTTGTCCGAGACTGTGGCTGCTACTATCCTAAATCTTCATATGACGTTTTCAAATAAGAATTTGAAAACATCCTTATCTCTAATGTCAGCTAGGGCAGCTGGCTCCACCCATTTGGTGAAGTAATCTGTTGCCATGATGAGGTATTTTCTCTTCTGCGTTCCCTCCACCAATGGGCTTAATATGTCCACGCCCCATTTTGTAAATGGCCATGGACTTAGAACTGAGTTTAAAGTTGTTGTTGGCGCTTTAATCTTCTTTGAGAATATCTGGCACTCCTCGCATCATCTTGCCATGTGTAGAGCATCCTGATTCATGAATGGCCAATAATAGCCTTGCATTTTTTCTTTATGCGCTAGTTATCGCATCGCACTATGATTTTCAGCGTCTCCATTGTGTATGTCTGTTAGAATCCTCAGCCCTTCTGTTCTTGACAAACAGCGTAACAGCGGTCCTAAGAAGGACATTCAGTGTAAGTTCCCTTTTCTGAGTTGATAATTAATAGATTTTGTTTGAATCTTCCTTTCTTGTTTGATGTCGGAAGGTAAAGTTCCATCTTTGAGGTATTGGTCATTGAAATTTTCCAATCCTCCTCAGCCTCATTCCCAACTTTTTCCGATTTCTGTTGCCAAGGCTTCCACTTGCTTTGTTGATGGCTCGTAGATGAATCCTATGGGGATTTCCCATGTATTCTTGTCCTTTAGCATTGACACAAGATAAGCTAAAGTGTCTACATGCCTGGTTTCTTTTCGGTTGAGGTGCCTGAATTTCACGTTACGTATTTGGATGAATAGTGTTGTACTATTTTCAGATACATCGTTAGAGTTTCATCTATGACCTGGTACTTTTGGTCTTGTTGATGGCTCGTAGATGCGTCCTATGGGGATTACGCGCATTCTTATCCTTTAGCATTGAAACAAGGTAAGATAAAGCGTCTGCATGCCTGATTTCTTTTCGGTTGAGGTGCCTGAATTTCACGTTACGTATTTGGGTTGAATAATGTTGTACCATTTTCAGATACGTCGTTAGAGTTTCATTTACGACCTGGTACTTTTGGTCTATCTGGTGCACAACTAGTTGTGAATCACTGTTTATCTGTACATCTGTTAAGCCAAGCTCGATGCTTAGGCGTAAAGCTTGTATTACCGCCTCATACTCTGCGACGTTATTTGTGGTTTCAAACTCCAACCTATATGCATAAACTATGTGATCTCCTGTTGGGTAGTAAGAACTAATCCAATCCTCAATCCTTCATTGTTATAAGAATTATCCACAAATATTTTCCATATTCGAGAGTTCACCTTATTCGAGAGTTCACCTTATTCGAGAGTTCACCTTATCCAAGATGCCTTTTGGTTCTTGTTCTTCCTCCTCTAGCCATGTTATGTCCGCTACGCTGGCGTCATCTGCTAAAGGGAAGTCCCCTAGGACTTGGGACTTTTTCAGTTGTTCTTGGCTCGAAGCTGATCTGGAAGTGCTTGATTTACGTATTCTATTTAGCCATCCTTCCTACTCTTTCAACGTTCTCAAGGACTTGCCCGATTGGAGCCTTTGAAAGTACTATCATGGGATGGGCTAAGAAATAGGTATGCAACTGTTGTGTAGCCCAAACAAACGCTAATATCATATGCTCTATTTTGGTGTAGTTTCGTTTAGCCGAGATTAGAATTTTGCTAACATAGTAGACTAGTTTTTCTACTTTGTTGTTTTTCCTTACAAAGACAGCACTTATAGAGTTATCGGTTGCAAATAAATAAACAATTATGACTTCTTTGCGCTCCGGCTTTTACAGGATTGGAATTGATGCCAAGTATTCCTTTATCTTTTTGAATGCATGTTCACATTCCTCAGTCCAGGCAAATCTGCTTCCTTTTTTTAGCGTGTCAAAAAATGTTTTGCATTTATCTGATGACCTTGAGATGAATCTGCTCAGCACAGCCAACCTTCCATTCAGTTGTTTCACTCCTTTGATATTTTTTGGTGAGGGTGTTTCCGTGATGGATTTTATCTTTGCTATATATAGTACTACCCCCTCTCAGTTACCAAATATCCTAAGAATTTACCTGATGTTACTCCAAACGTGCATTTCTCTGAGTTGACCTTCATTTGATACATGCGCATCGCATCAAAAATCTCCCATAGATATGATTGCTAGCGTCTTTGGTTTTGACTAGAATATCATCTACGTATAACTCCAAGGAATGTCCAATCCAAGGTTTGAAGATGTTATTGACTAATCTTTGTTTCCCCTACATTCTTTAGTGTGAAAAGCATTCATGTATAGCAGTAGAGGTCGCGTAGAGTAAAGAATGCAGTGTGCTCTTGATCCTCTTATGCTAGCGTAATCTGATTATACCCTGACCATCCATCCATAAATGACAGAGCTCCGTACCCTGAGGTTGCGTCAACCAGTTGATCGATATTTGGCAGAGGATAGCTATTGTAACACCCGTAATTTTTCGCATGGCGCTTACTCATGGACGCGTCATGGCCTGGGTTGAAGCTTCATCCTAAGCTTATAAAGCTTACCCAGATATGCATTGGGGTATGGATGCATTGACCTTGAATTATAGTGTTAAGTCCTTATTACGCGTGATGCGTATTCGAGGAAGCATCATAGTGCTATGGCACTATTATGCCGTGATGCATGACCCAATGCATCACCAAGCCGAAGTTGCATAAGTTGGAGCATCATAGTGCCAAGGCACTATTATGCCGTGATGCATGACCCAATGCATCACCGAGCCGAAGTTGCGTAAGTGAGAGCATCATAGTGCTAAGGCACTATTATGCCGTGATGCATGACACAATGCATCACCGAGCCAATGTCGTTATTCGATAAATGCATCATAGTGCTAAGGCACTATTATGCCGTAATGCATTATCCAATGCATCATCGAGCCAAGAATGCTCGGCTTTGGCAAGAAATCTTCATTTTCGGCCTTGCAGTCGATGGATGGCCCTTACCTTTCAAATATTTGTTTGCAGAAATGCGAATACAACATATATAGGGAGGGAGCTTTGCTTGAATGTGCATGAGCGATAATGCACATATGAATACGGTGTAGCCTATATGATGGAGCATACTTGATGCTCATCAGCGTGTTTAACTGTAGCTTACCCGAGAATGCTTCGCTTGGCTTGGCAAGAAATCTCATTTGCGGCCTTGCAGTCGATAGATAACCCCTAACTTTCTAATATTTATTTGTAGAAATGCGAATACAACATATATAGGGAGGGAGCTTTGTTGGAATGTGCATGAGCGGTAATGCACATATAGATATGCGAAGTTGCCAATACGTTGGAGCATACTTGATGCATAAGCATCAATATGCTTGTAGCTTAACCGATGAAGCTTGAATGTGCATGAGGGGTAATGCACATGTAGATATGCGAAGTAGCATATACGTTGGAGCATACTTGATGCATAAGCATCAATATGCTGGTAGCTTAGCTGATGAAGCTTGAATTATGCGAAAGCATCTTTCGATCGTGTTACGTACTTGATAATGCATATTTGCATAATAAATAGCAATAGTTATGCACAAGCTAGTGCATACCTTGCGAAAGCCCTTTGGCCTACACGGACTAGGCTTTGCTTGGCCTTTGGCCTTGCGATGAAGTTGGAATCGGAGTTGGTTTTTCCTTAATAGGCTTAAGTTACTTGTCCCTTTCGAATTGACCCTATTGATGAACTACGGTCATGCTTGATCCCATCAAGGTACGGGTTGGGTACGGGCAGCCGCAATGTAATGCATTGAGGTGCAGCACCTTGTCACTCATATCATCTAATTTGGGAGATGATTGCGACATTATGGTAATTCATATCATCTGGCTCGGCAACGCTAAGCAAGAGATGATTGTTGCCACACTTGATGAGGTAGTTGCAATTCCATTTGATGGATTGTTCATACTTCCTTGGAACCGTCGCGGCATGGAATGACATGTGCCTGGATATTGCGCTCTTGGCAAGAACAAGATAAGTGCCGGCTCCAGCGCATGGTCGAAGTAAAATTGATGGTGCGAAAGCTTAGGCTTGAAATAGCCTAGGTGTTGGTCCAAGGCATGAGTTAGGCCTGGATAATAAAGCGAAACTATGTGATGCTTTCCAAAGGCATCCCCATTAGTTTGTATAGCCTTCAACCCTTGGTATAATGGGTTACACTCTTTAAAATCACGCAATGGGAGTTCTGGCCTGCCCAGCGTAGCGCGCCTGAGGCAGGATTTTCTGGTCCGTGACAGCTGTCCTTTGGAAAAGCTTTGTTGAGATTACTGAAGTCAATGCAAATGTAAAATATCCCATTCTTTTTGGATACATTAACCATGTTGGAGATCCAAGTTGGGTAGTGCGCTTCTCTAATGAACCCTGTATCCACCAGCTTCTGCAACTCTTTTTCTACTGCCTCATGATATATTGGTGCTACTTTTCTGATGCACTGCTTGAAGGGTTTCGCATCTGGGCTGATCTTCAAGTGATGACATATGATTTTAAGATCAATTCCTGACATGTCTTTTAGTTTCCATGCGAATACATCCATGTATTCCTTTAGTAGCACAAGTAATGCCTCATCCCTTTCTTTTCCCAACAAGTTTCTTATTTTGACCAACTTTGATTCCTCTTCCGTTCCGATGTTAACTCCTTTGGTTGGTTCTACTACAGAAAAGGTGGCCTTTGGTGCGCCGATGGGAGTAGCTTACTGTAATTTCTATTTGGTATGTTCAGCGTTCTCTTGCTCCAAGGAATTTTGTTATGCATTAGCATAATTAGGTTTATCCGCAAGGTTTGAGTCATAAGATATGGAGGCTGTATTGATCATATAGTCCTGGAGTTCTTGCTCCTTTGCTTTTACTTGCGTTCTTTTCTTAGATCATGCTCAGCTTTGGCTTTTTCTTCATTGAGCCTTTCATCACAACGTTACAACGCCTAGCCTCATGTTAATCACCTTTGATCTCTATCTCACCATCGGGGCCTGGGAAGCGCATGCATTGGTGATATGTGGATGTTGTTCCTTGCATCTTATGAACTCATAATCTTCCGATAATCATATTGTATGGGGAGGGCGCATTTAATGGCCCTACATTGACTTGAAGAACAATCTCCCCTTTGGGGGTAGACATAGAGACACCAAACCCATACAAGGTGTATGGAGATGGAAACATTTGTTCGTCTAGAAATCATATTCTCTTAAATGGTTCATAGAAGAGGATGTTAAGGGAACTTCGGTTATCAATTAGTATCTTGGTAACATTTCATCCATGAATGGGAAATGTTAATACAAATAGATCATTGTGGACCTCGATCTCTTGATCCATGTCTCTTGCGGAAAGGTGAGCGGCGTATTCATCCATGGATCCCAGTCAGTGAGCAACTCCCTTACGCTACCTTGAAAATTTCATGTTGCTTTATTCTTTTTCGGGTGCACTTCAGAATAGTTTCAGTCATAGTTTTCGTTGTTGGGGATTCCGAGCATGTAATCATATAAATGTATTTTGCATTTTCTGGGAGCTGAATGCGGTTAACATTACCTGCTTGTGCTGGGATTTTCGTTAGATCCACGAATTCTTACAAATACCCTACATTGATGAGGTTTTGAATGGTGTGTCTGAGATGTTTGTAATCTTTTATGGAATGCGCTCTGTATGCGTGCTATTCACAATAATCCTTGTGATATTTTGTCGTTGCGGTCATTTCCTTTTCCTCTCCTAAACTTCATAGCTTATCCTAGTAGTCGGAACCTCATAAACGCTTCGCTGCTCTTTTTGCACTCAACCCTTCTGCTAGTTCAACATATAGCGTCCTTTGTGGCTGCTTTATTCCCTTTTGAAAGTATCATGGATGTGATGGACCGGGAAATCCCTCCCCCGGCGCTATACGCCACGAAGGCCAGAACTCCCCGATGCGCCATTCGAAAGAAAGTAACCGGGCCTTAAAGCTTCACTTTCGCTAGAAAAATGCAGGTTGATATAGCCTTTCCAAGCATGCTTTACAAGCATGGTAATCAAAACGTAGTTTTCATACATCGTTTCACACTATTCCCAACTTATCCTTGTTCTGCAAAGGGTGCAAGGCCATAAAAGCCAATGATGATGCCTTCGACATGCATTAAAAACCTACGAGCATTGTCGAGGACTAAGTCATGCCTTGGACTAGCACATAGGCCATTTTTTTTTCTTAATTTTGTTTCGACCATGCGCTGGGAGCGTGCACCGACTTTGCTCTTTCCAAGGGTCCATCAACCAGGCATATACCATTTGTATCGTATAGATTGATAGGAAGTATGAACACCCATCAAACGGAAGCAACTACCTCAAGTTTGACAACAATCATCTCTTGTTTTGCACTGCCGGCCAGATGATATGAGTTACCAAAATATCGCAATCATCTCCAATTTAGATAGTATGAGCGACCAGATGATGCACCTTAATGCATTGCATTTCGGATGCCTACGTACCTAACCCGTAACTTGAAGGGATCAAGCATGATCGTAGTTCATCTGAAGGGTCAATTTGAATGGGACAAGCAACTTAAGTCTGTTAAGGAAAAACCAACATCAATTCCAATGGATAATCGTTTTGGAAGTATTTGCGTAGGTATATACAATCAGCATCCAACAGTTTCTAACTTATGTGGCAAGGCCAAAGGCCATGCAAAGCCTATCTGTATAGGCCAAGGAGCTTTCGCAAGGTATAGACTAGATTGTGCATACTAATGTCACTTAGTATACAAATAGGTATTCTTGGGTAAGCTACACGGATGAATGATGCATTCGCATCATTCAAGCTTCATCGGCCAAGCATCAAAGCTAAACATAGATATCTTGGTTAAGCACGGATAAGCATTGCTATCCTAAATGTGTCTTTCCCGCTAGCATTGCTGAGCAAATTCGTTTTCTCGTTAGCATGGCTAGGAAAATCCACTTTTTCGTTAGCCAAATCCATTTTCTGGTTAGCATAGTTAAGGAAAATCCGCTTTCTGGTTAGCATAGCTAGACAAATCCATTTTCTAGTTAGCATAGCTAGGCAAGTTCGTTTTCTCGTTAGTATAGCTAAGGCAAATCCGCTTTCTGGTTAGCATAGCTAAGGCAAATCCGCTTTCTAGTTAGCATAGCTACAAAAATCCGTTTTCTCGTTAGAATATCTAGGAAAATCCGCTTTCTAGTTAGCATAGCTAAGCATCATCGTTTTCCAACCGACACCTCCTCCCTATATATGTTTTACTCGCATTTCTACAGGAATATAAAAGAAGGGGAGATGACATCCATCGACTGAACTTTAAGAAAATCCATTTTTTAGTAAGCATAGCTAAGGCAAATCCGATTTCTAGTTAGCATAGCTAGGCAATTCGGCTTTCTATATAACATAGCTAAGGAAAATCCGTTTTCTAGTTAGCATAGTTATGGAATTACGCTTTCTAGTTAGCATAGATAAGGCAAATTCACTTTCTAGGTAGCATAGCTAAGGAAAATCGGCTTTCTAGTTAGCATAGCTAGGCAATTCTGCTTTCTATTTAGCATAGCTAAGGCAAATCCGCTTTATAGTTAGCATAGTTAAGCAAATCCGCTTTCTAGTTAGTATAGCTAAGGAAAATCTGCTTTCTAGTTAGCGTAGCTAGGAAATTCCACTTTCTAGTTAGCATAGCTAGGTAAATCCGTTTTCTGGTTAGCATAGATAACTAGGCAAATCCGCTTTCTGGTTAGCATAGATAATTAGGCAATTTCGCTTTCTAGTTAGCATAGCTAGGCAAATCCTCTTTCTCATTAGCATAGCTAGGAAAATCCTCTTTCTAGTTAGCATAACTAAGCATCATCGTTTTCCAACCAACACCTCCTTCGTATATATGTTTTACTCGTATTTCTACAAGAATCAATGCAGCACGTCACCTGAAACTGTATTTTTTCCAAGAGAGGTTGGGACTGGATTGCATGTATTTTTGAGTTGTTTTCCAACTCGGATTTGCTTGTTTCTTATAATAATGCAAAATGTAAGAGTAGAATGTTCAAAGATTTTTGGTTAGTTGCGAGCATGGCTATCAAGGTGGAGTTGTGGAATATGAGAAACAAGATGGTGTTTGAGGGTGCTAAACTGAACTGGACTCAGTTCAAGATGCGTGTTTATCAACATATTAACGAGAATTTTTTGAGGATGAAGAGTTATATGCACAATACTTTCTTAGACCTTAAGGTCCTGAATTATTTTAAAATGGCGCATCGTAGGATAAAGGAAATTGTGTAAATCGAGTGTTGTTGGTGGCCTCCAGATATAGATGAGCTTTTACTATGTTGTGATGGTGTTTCATATGGGAATACAGGGCCTGCTGGAGATGGAGTTGTAGCTAGAACACATGATGGTGAGGTGATTGGGGCTTTAACAGTTAGCTTGGAAGAGGACATTTAGCCGAGATAGATGCGCTGATCAGGTGATGCGAGAGTTGAGTAGTGCGCGCTTCGTAGAAGACTTCCTCCAATCTTCCCCCATTTTGCTTTTATTTTTAGGACTGCGAGCTCCTCTCCCATCTTGAGCATTTGCTCAAAAATATCGTTGAGCTGCTGAGAGGACCTTTGAGTTCGCGTTCCTTCGCTAGATACAGTCATATCCCTAGAGGGGTTGTACGTTGAATCCTCTCTGGATACAGTTGCAGTCTTTACTGGATGTACTCGTTGGTGCGGGTTTTCCTTGTGGACTATCATCCTTCTATCTGGATCTAATTTACTCGTTCCAGAAGAGTACGATGCCTAGGTATGTCGACGCAGGGTTTTCCATTCTTGTTTTCCCCTGCGTGCGATGTATCTACTCTTTCTTGTATCCTTATAGAGGATACGTCTGCTCCATTTGGCATAAGATTCCTCAGCTCCTGATTTTCTGTGCGTAACGCAAGCATTATGTCTGCTTGTTCTTTGTTTGCTCTAGCTAGCTTAGCCAGCTGAGCTTTTAACAACACGGTCTCATCTGACCTATACGACCATTAGTTTGGTTATTGATATGTACATCATTTTTTGTTTGCGGCATAGTCACCACAGGAACGATAATCAACCGTTGACCTTGGTATTCTACTCGTGGCTCAACCCTACTTTTTGAAGGCAAGTTTGGGTGAAGCCCTGCTGAATGAGTGATTCCTGGTAGATGGGTTGATTCTGCCCCATTCCCTTAGTTGGTGCAGTTTTTCCTTTCCCACTCACACGATCATTGTTTCGGCTACCTCCTGGGTCCACTGCGAGATTTGTGTAACCACGTGAAGCGATTACTATCCCCTGGTTCGCAGTTGTCTGACTCCTTGTCTTCACCTGATTTTCTTTTTGATTCAGCATCTGGCCTGATTTTACCATCCCGTTCTGAACCTATTTTTTCTAAAGAGAAAAGTGATTATCACAAGACTTGCTAGCGCAATACTTAATCTTCCACGAGTTATTCCACGTGGAGGAGATAACTCGTATTTGATTAACGTAAAATAGATGAGTATGCAAAAACAAAACATCGTAATATATACTCATTTTATTGGTAGTTTCTTCGACCTAATATTCCAGGTGTGATGAGAGGAATCTAGACTCAACCAACCAGGAATGAAAAGACACAAAAACTACTATAGAGTAGTGTTTCACCTTTCCTTTGGGGAACTTAAAAAAAATAAAGAAATTTTTACAAAAGTTAAAAAGTGATTGAAATGCTGAAAAAATTAAGAACACAAGGGTACAAGTCCCTATTTCTAGCGCCAAACAGTAACTGTTGTTTTCCTATAGTTTACGTAGAGTGTAAATAAGACAACTATTCAACATAAAGTATGCAGTGTTAAAGCTTATGAGTAAAGTACTGAAATAAACTAGAGAGTATGTATTGCTCAGATAATGTCAATGAGTGAGCATACCACATGAACTCAAGTAAATGCAATGTAAGTAAATCAAGAAACCATATCAACACTCAACACAAGAGATTTTACGTGGTTCGGCTATGCCTACACCACGGGGTAATGAGTTTAATGATTTATTAAATATCTTTGTTTGGTTTACAAGTGAGAACATAAAGGCTATGATTACAATGATTTGAATACACTTAAGACTTTCTTTTCTCTTCTGGCTCTAGAAAAATGTTCGACCCCTTCTCTTGAGTTCAAGTCTGGTATCTATAGACTTTCTTCATACCAGCTACCTAAAGTTGCGCAGCCGAATGATAAGTCCCGTTCTTTTGCTCATTGTGATCCCACTAAGGATCCTGGTCCGCTGAGAAGTCTCCACCTGTCTCTGCATCCCTGACTCAGCATTTTATGATGAGTGGAATCCAACCACGCGTCTAACATGTCTGATAGAGGCTACGCCTAGGTGACGTTAGAAGATAATTTGTGGATCTTCCACGTCTCTTCCTTGAGATGTGATAAAGCGAATCAGGTGATGATTCAGTGCGTCTCTTTGACTCCATGTTTTTCTTTCATAGCATGACCTTTGTATAGATCTGGGCTCCAAATAGCGCCACATGTCCAGTCATAATATTTGTATTCACAAGTTTATTTGTGCAGCTCCCTCCCTTTTCTTACTCCCCAATTTAAGTGTTCCCTGATAGTTCCCTGGCTTGAACTATTTTTTTAAAAAGGAAAGGCCCTTCCCTTTTGGGCCAGCTGTGGGCGAGGAGGGATTCGAACCCCCGACACCATGGTTCGTACTATGATATAAGGCTGTAAATAAGAACATAACTGCCTAACAATTCTAGAGAAAAAAAAAACTGATTCAACCTAAAAGACCAAACCAAGTTGATTCCATCTCAATTAAAATATCCCGAACAAAAAATTATTACTTTTGTCTTTTTTTCATTCATATCTCTTAACATAAACTTTTTTTAAAAAAATTTAAATAAATCTATTTTTAATAGATCAACAAATCCAGAGCTAGATAATGAGTTTAAGTTCAAATACATAGAAGTTAGGTCTCTGACCAGTTAGGATAGTCCAAGTTGGTTAAAACAATAAACTTTATAAGAGTGTCTCATGGAGAAAATCCATGGATTATACCCAAATTTGGTCCAAGAAGCAATCACAGTGGGGAGGAGTAAACCTATTTTAGTATGACTTTTTAGGGTTTGAGATCAAAAGTAGTTTGAAACCATGTCCAAAACCAAATATACTCGAGCATAGGTATAGTGAGCGTTTTAGATTAGGCGTGAGTATAATGAGCGTTTAGGATTAGGCGTGAGTATAATGAGCGTATGAGGGTTGAACGATGATACAACGAGCGTCCCAGTGGAGCGGACGAGCTTTATATCAACGCTCGATATCAGGCGTTATTTCTATCTATCCAGGCTAAACTTTAGTCTTCCGTCGTTACACTTGAGCGCTGAAAAGATCAAAAGATTTTCATCTTTGGTCTGGATTTTGGTATTTTATCGAATCCACGACTATGGACGCTCTAAAATAGCCAACGACCAACCATATACCCCAGTCATTCACTTTATGTGTACGTCGGACATCGGGGCTACTTTGTAGGTTTTGGGCCACTTGGAAATTTAGTCATGATGGGGGCTTATTTTAAAGTTAACCACACTAGAGAACTCCTAGTTAAATTAGAAAAGAAAAATATCTTTATATAATCAAACAAAGTGAGAAGAATATGAAAAAATGCGAAGAAATCATAAAGATAAAGAAGGTTAGAAATCATCCCTTGTTCGGTGAAAACAGTAGACAAGAATTCTATTTGTTCCTGTCATCATAACAACAACCCTCTGTATATTTTTCAAATACTTCTTCTTTTAACTTCTCGGCTTTCTTGACCTATATAATTTCTTAGTCAAAATTTTAAATTTATTGTTAAAAATTCTTGGTAATAGAGAGAACTAATATAAAAAAAAACTTATTGTTTTAAAAAATTGGCTTTAAAATGTTTTAATAATTGTAATTTCTTTTGTTAAATTTTTTATAATGTTCTCGTAATTATCAATACCAGATAATAAATTGAATTCAATTTGCTCCATCATCTCAGTTCCCAATCTATTTATTTTAATTCTCCAATCATCCACTTATGCCTTGTAACACTTAAGACACACTATGGCCTATGGGTTCTTGATGGTTATTGATAGTGATTTATACAGGGATCAACATGTTGTTTGTTTGTTGATGTTCACAAATAATTCAATGTGACCCCTAATTCAACTATCATTTAGTTTACACGAAATTTGTGTGAGAAACTGAGGTTTTACAAGAAAAAAAGCCCATACCAGCTAATAGGGTTGGAGATAGTCTTGATTCTTCACTAGAATAATAACATGGTAACTTAAAATTTAAGTCAAAAAATTTCCGCAAAAACAAACTTTTGTTAACTCCTTCTACTTTTATAGATCTGCATATGTCCACGTCACAAGTACAAACGTCCAGCTCATAGCCGAACAACTAAACGGAACTATTTTTACTAGTCTACTGTCAGTGAAGTTAGTTACACCTCTCGTAAATTCTAGTGCTTCATCTTTAACTACCACTTGTTTACTTCAAGTACTAAGAAGACTAAGATCTTATCATTTTTAGGTGATTTACAAATTTACTACAAATGGCTTGGTGACAAAAGTTTCCCTTAAAGTTTTCATTTGTTACTTTGACTTGTATTGATTATTTCGGCAATTGCTTTTTCTTTCTAACTCTTTCATTTATGTTTTACTTAGAGGTGTTTAGATACAAAAAACTAATCACAGAAATCAAAAGTAAAAACGTTTTACTTTATAAAAAAATTATTTTTTTTGATTACAGAAATCATTTTTAAAATTTATTCCAATTTAATTTTTAATTTTTTAACTTTCTAGATATTAAAAAGTTACTTCTTAAGATATATCCAAATATCTCATTAGAGTTTGAAATTTAAGAAGCTAATCAGGGGAAGCAATTGCCCAACATAGACCTGCTAGAGTATATGATCAGTATGATAACTTGACCCACTGATTCATTGGAATTTTTTTTTTCCGACCGATATAATGTTAATTTATTATTGGAATTTTGGGTACATGGGAAATTTGGGTCACAATCAATGTGGTAAATCTCGATACAACTTTATCCCGGAGGAATTCTTATCGAAATCTCAGAGTCTTTATTTTTAAAATTTAATACGAAGCATTTTGCACACTTTACATATGTTAAGTTTGTATAAATTTACAGAAACAATACCAATTTTTTAGAAAAGTAAAAAAAATATATCGAGGTTTTTTAGGTTGGATTTGATTTTATTACTAAATTTCCATAAGCTTGTCTCGGTAAGATTTGGGTCGTATCTCGGTGGCATCTCTGCCGTCTCAACGAGTTTTTCCATCAAATATAGTATCGTTGAGATTAAAAGACACGTCTCAGCCATAAACTGGGATAGAAAATCTCGACGAGATCTCAGCCGTCTCGGCCGAGATAGACTCATAATATTTTAAATATTAGGAATAAAGTGTAATTCTAGATCACGACATAATTTGAATCGTTAAGTAAATTTTAGATCGTGGACTAATTGTTGTTAATTTTTGGTATTTAAGTCAGATTTTTGGTCATTCTACAAATTTTGGAACACAAATTTTTATCTTTTTCATGGTGGTAAATTTTGGGTCATAATGACAATTACATTAATAATGGATTACATGCCAAATTTTAAATTGTTAAATAGATTTTGGGTCATTAAGAAAATTTTGGGTCTTAAGAGTTGAGACAGACCATAAATGACGATGTAGATTTTGGTTCACGTGATAATTAGGGTCGCGTTTTAAAATTTCAGGTTATATTGTAAATTTATGGACATGAAGAAGATCTGCGTTAGGGTGCAGATTTTAGATAGTCACAAACAAAATAAACTATAGTTTACGAAGGAAATCTTGGGTCATGATTGTAAATTTTTAGTTATAATGTTGATTCTATATCACCAAATAAATTTTCAGTAACAATGCTGATTTTGGAGCATGTAAATTTTATGGGTTTTGTATCTATGTAAAATATGCGGTTTTAAAACAAAAGGGAGATGTCGTAAGTTCGTAACCAAACCAACTGAGTTGATAAATAAAAATTGGAAAAAATAAGGAAGATGAAAAAGGTGTGAACAGGTGAAGATAACTTCTAGGCTGTTACGAGTCCGTGAAAGCCATAGTTTACATGTGAATTTTAGCATGCTCTGGATTACATGTAAAGTTTCACATGCCAAAGGATTTCTTCCATTTCCTCCCTTCTAAAACTATAAAGAACCGTTGACCATGTATGCTTATGATATCCTCCATTAGAATTTTGGGTTTCTTAACATTTTAGTAATAGTGAGCGAATTTGTGTTTTGATAATGTTCGGATAAGTATCAATCTCCACCACCATACACCGTTTATTTTTAATTATAAGGACATCTGAGTATGTGTTTTAACATATAGTAGTATACATTGTAAGTGTTGGAAAATGAGTACTTATAAGGAACTGTGGTAGTGATCCTAAGGTCTTTCGATTTTTTTTCGATAAATATTTTGACCGTTCCCAGATTATTAGTAAATATAAAATATCAAGTAAATGTTATCTTCGGAATATAATAAACCCCTAATAACATAATTGAAAGATTTGTACTCTTTTGATCCAATTAAAAACACATAATATAAGTTTTTGATAATATTTAGAAAAAACGGAATAGAAATAATAATATACTCAAATGAGAAAAAGTTTTCACCACTTATAAGAGGGTTCATTTCAATTGGGGATGTTTCTTTATCTCCAATAGACATCGATGGTGACTTATTGAAACAAGTTTCTGAGGGAAAAAAAAGAACTGAGACGTTACATCACACTCTGCTAGGGGATGCTACCCCCTAGACCCCTGCGACTTGACCTTTCTAGTTGACCACATCCGGGGAGGATTGTCTTCCTCTGGACCCCAGTCGTAACGACAAACATATTTGAAAAAATCAAACAGTAAGTTCTTGATGGTGGACAATATTTTCTATCAAAGAGAATATAAATGTATAACATACATTGTTGTGGTACCTTTTACCTTACCTAGTTGTTACAGATTAGTAGAGAATTATAAAGGGAGCAACATGTTAGCTTGTTTGACGTTCTCAAATTTCATTATCACTCAGAGCATTTCCAATGGAGTATGAGTATTTAAAATTATTGACAACACATAGAATTTTAGAAACTCTTTATAAAAAAAAAAAACTTTTCTAGTAGTTATTTTATAGTTAAAATTTTATCAGATATGGTAATTGGAGTTTGGATGAGTATCTACTTTTAGAGACTCTCATATAAACCCACGTCATCAATTCTAATATTTTTTTATCTTGTTAAATAAATATCAACTGATACATATCTTAAATTTTCAGACTCCGTTAAGTTGGTTTCCTAAACTATAATACATATCTTAAATTTTGTGGGGCCATACTGTTGGTAGGCATATTAAGTTAGAGTTTAAGATAAACTTAAACTTATATAGGTCGGTGGAAGAGTTATAGTTTTTTTCAAACTCAAATTAATTAGTCGGTCAACATGCTTGGGTTTATCCAAAATCTAGTCGATTAGAGTTTGTAATGAACTCCAATGTGTTTATTTGATCCTAAAATTTAGTTTTTTAAGAATTAAATTAGGAAACCTTGTTCTTGTAGGATAAGTAATGTGACTCCTATAAAAGGAAGTTTAGGTTATAAGTTCTCAATATAATTCTCAATAGAGATGTGAGGAATTCATCCCATCTCTTGGGGTGTATATGAGAGACCATTATGGTTGAACGAGTAAATCAGTATGGGTTTATGGAGTGCTTATCGATGTTGGAAGATATGTCGTTATGGAGCATTCGTACGGAGATGTTGGTAAAACATCGTATTTAAAGGAGAAGATCATCTTGGTGGTACTTGAGTAAATTATTGGTATTGAGCAGAAGCTGTCCATGATAATTTATGTCAGGGAGTGCAGACCATCTCGTTGTGGTAGATAATGTGGTAAACATTATCTCGTCCTGGGTGAAGACACTAGCTACTCTAGAGTTATGGAGCATTTGTGATAGTTTCTTGTACTCGTTCACATTGTGGTGAGTCGATGGATTGATTAGTCAATCAGAATATGTAATTCTCAGTTGGTGGTTCTATAATAAAGAAAGGGTCGCAGCCGTTTGGTGGATGTAGACAATATATACACGTTGTATATATTGTTGAACCATGTTAAATATGTGAGTATTTTATTTATTGCTTTTTTTTATGATTTGCATCTGTGTGGTTCTCTTTCTATTTTTCATATCCTAGATCGTAGTAAAGAGGTTCATGGAGCAATATGAGAAATCTAGGATTTTTTGTTGGCTTGTTTATTTTCGCAAGATTAATTAGCATGTTTAGATGACTCTGAACCCCAACACATACAGTTAAAATCCTTTTTTTTATCTCCACCTAGGATACATACCATACCTCGTTGGAGATGCTCATAATTAACAAAAAATTTATATGATAAATCGAGGTTTCCTAAAATAATTCCCACACTAGCTAAAATCGCATGACGTATCCCTCTTGTCATTAAAATAATATCCAGCGACAACCAACAAAACAAATCAAGTCAATCAAATCCACTGCCGATACATCGGTGATTTATATCTTTTTGAATGATAATGAAACTCTCATAATATCTTTTCCCCATGGTTAAAGATGCAACTCATTAGAACATCTTAGTAGATATGCTCTAACTAATGTTTTCAGAACCGGAATGGAATGGACGGTTGAATCGGTGAACCAGTCACTTTATTGGTCCAGTTCAACATTAACTTAATATTTTTTAGAAAACCGTTTTAATTTTCGTAAACCGTCTGACCCGGCTGGATCAAACGGAGAACCATACCATCCAGTCCGGTTCAGAACTGGTTCGACCCAGTGCCATTACACAAACTCAGTCTAAAAGCCATCGAAAGATTTTATTTTTATTTTTTTATGCATTCCTATGAATCTACTCAAATCCAAAGGAAAGCCTTTCCAACCATAGATATATATCACTCAAAGATATATTAAGAAAGAATGATGGTTTGATAAATCAATGAATAGATTGAAAAACGCAAAATCCATAGTGAAATAAGTGAAGTTATAGAGATCGACATAAATTAATCCTCCAACAAAACAAATGTCTTTTTAAAATAAACCTCCACAATTAAAACTATGTTATTCTTGAGAGTGATGGTGTTGTGTGATAAAACTCAGAAGTACGGAAAGGTAGAGGGAGAGCGGTGATGGATGTGATAAAGGAGGAAGAGAGAATGCTTTAAAGATTCAATTATTTTCTATAGACCGTCCCCTGTAACTACATAAAAACCTCCCCCTCATATGGGGGCGGGATCTGTTCCCTTGGTATTAGAAGGGAGACACTTTTGGACCCCATCATTTAAAAAGATGTGAGGGGACGGTTTCTATGTAGTCTACTTATATCGTCTGTAAAGAACTTTTATTAAAGATTAGGGTTTATTTGTGGAAAATATAAATATATAAAATAAGAGGTAAACTTACCTGATAAATCCATATCTAGTCGTCATTTCTCACTTACACATGCCAATCCTCTAGTATTATATGCCTTGTCTTTGGATCTTTTACATTAAACTAAAACCAAATAGTTTATTGTTACATTATATATATATATAACCCAGTGAATCACCGATTGAACAACTGGTCAAACCGGTTGATCTTGACCCAATTATTTTACTGGTTCGCTGTGCGCTCCAGTTCTTAAAACATTAGCTCTAACATCAGTGAAGTAGACTTTCAGTTCATTGTCGAACAACTAAACCGCAATGTTCATTACAGAAGTGTACTCTAACATCCGTGAAGCTAATTTTCATGTACTTGGTGCCCTGTTGGGTGCCCTTAAACTGTTATGTAACTGGTGGTAGTTAGTGTAATCAGGATTCACTAGGATATATCCAAGTGTCAGGAGATTCAGGTGTTTTATCATCAATAAAATATTAACCCTCTTTTTAGAACAATTGTTCCCATGTTGTGTTCTTTTGAACCAGAAGACTTAATTCGTGAGAATTACAAGTTATTTCATTATCTTTATTGTTTGGTTGTTGTGGAAACACAACAATTGGCATCAGAGCCGTTTGTTTCCTGATTCATCGTGGGAGGAAGTGGAAATCCAACTTGCAAAGATTTATCTGAAATAATCGATAACCAACAAGTTCTTATCAACTCTACTCAAACTCAGGTTAAATCATTAAATGAAAAGGTTGATCAAATGATGACTAGAGATGAGTTCCAAAGATGGATGGTTTTATGGGGAAAAAAATTCAAAGAGGAATTTTTAATTTGAAGATCTAGATGGAAGAGAAACTTCACAGACTAGACACACTCACGATGATGGTTCTGTTTTCAGTTTTCATCCAGGGGGTCGAGATTCAAATACCAATTTTCATATGCCTAAACTTGATTTTCCCAGATTTGATAGTGACAATCCAAGAGGATGGGTTCAAAAGTGAAGTCGATACTTTCTACTTCACAATATCAAGGAGGAATCACAACGAGTACAAATGGATGCCCTGCATCTCGATGGTAAGGCTGAGAAATGGTTTTTAAATCTCCAATCATTTAAAACTATTGTGTCATTGGTTGAATTAGATGAACATGCTTGTATTCGTTTTGAAAACCCTGCTGAAGAGAACATTGTGGGTAATTTTAAAAAATTGTCCCATAAAACTATTGTGGATGACTATTTTGAGGAGTTTGAATACTCTAAAGCACTCTTGCTTCGTAAACACAAAGAATTACCTGAAAGCCATTTTGTGGCTAGTTTTATTGGTGGTCTGAAAGAAGAAATTCAACATTATGTCCTTATGTTCCACCTTGTGTCTTTATTGCGTGCTTTTGCAGTTGGAAAAATGCAGGAACAAATTGTCCTTGTTCACCATAAGAATTCTAAAACCCACAACAGATCTTTTACAAATAATTCATGATATCGAGACAATATAAGTTATGAAGAATCAAGTGGTAAAATCCTTCTCGCATGGCCATATTAGTTTCATTTTTTAGTTTATATTTTGATTTTATCGGGAAAAAACGAAAAACGAAAATAAAAAAAAAAACAGAGAAAAAAAGAATTTTTTTATTACTTTAGTTTGTATTCAATAAGGCGGTAGGAAGAAGAAATCTATAAATCAGTTTCAAACAACAAGGAATTGAGAAAAAGAGTCACAATTTTTGAATTTCTAAGAATTTTAAGAGTTCATCATCAAAAGTTGAAAATCGATGACGTTTCTATTTGTTGTGAGAGTGATGTTGATTATAAATCGGGTGAGAAGGTAAGTTAGCATTACCATCCTCACATAGTGGTTGATTTCCTCTCTTAGAGTTCATCAGAAACTAACAAGAAAAAAAATTCATTTTCCCACGTTTCTATGGGATAACATCTTCATGTAATTCGGAAGGTTCCTTTTCCTTCCCACCATTCAACGTGTGCGGGATTTTTATCTTCATTCTTTCATGCACATATGAGAACCATAAAGTGCGTCTTTTGAGTGCAAATTCATAAAACCCTATTGGTGATGCAGAAGTAGAACATTCGATCGCTCTCGACCCTGAATTCTTTCATTTGATGGTTTTCTTCTAACTCAAGAGTTAAGCATGAGAATAATATTATTTGATACATCTAACTTCTTATTATTAGTATGCAGAAGTGTTACGTCCTCTTAGCTCTTTGGATGCAGGTGCTCTGGAATATTTGAAAGTTGGAACTTAGGTTTTGTGGGTATACCTCTTGTAAACCCTCACGAGACTATAACTCGACCACTAGGGACACCTAGGGGTTTAAATGCTTGTTAAACATGCTAAGTGTAACCGTATCTTCAACGAAAGGGAGTTGTTGTAGTTTAGGTTTAGTTTAGATTTGTAGTTTGCTCGAGGACTAGCAAAAGGCAAGTGTGGGGGAATTCGATACGTGCATAATCTACATGGTTTTAGTGCTAATTTCATACTTGTTTTATTTAAATTTATTTAATTATACATTGTATTACTCTTGTTTTCTAATTGTTTCTCATGTTGGACGATTCAACCAAAAGAAGTGCAAACGGCTTTAAAAGTGCTACAAGTGAAGAAAATTAAAGAAAAATTGAAACTCCTTTAAATCCAGGAATTCTTCTAAACATATTGTATATAATTTAAAGGCGAAGCCAACGCAAAAAGAATGAGGTCATTCTGAGTTCGTATGAAGAATTTATGAGAAAAACCGTGAAACCAACTTGGATTTGGTATCTGTTGGACCTTATTGGGCCCGGGAAGAGAAATAAGGGAAGCGTTTTGGGCTCGCCTTTGACGTGAAAGTTAGGGTTTTGAGGAGGTTAAGTCTTCTAGTTGGATAAGGATCAAAAGGAGGTGGAAGAGTTTAATGAGATTAGGTTTCCTAATTGGATAGACATCAAGAGGAGGTTACCAAAGCCTATATAAAGGGGAGCCTAGATACAATTTTCTACACAACTTCTCCACAGATAAGAGAGCAAATTTTGGTTTACCCCCTTAAAGGAGGGAACTAGGATATTTTCTCTTCTTCTTCTCCTTTATTCTTTTCTTATATATTTTTCATGGGTTTTAGTAAACCCATGAATAGCTGATTCTTCTATTGGTTTGAGATGTAATAGGAAGTTTTAAACAAGGGAATCAATCTGGTTGGTTAGTTTTTGATATTAATTATTTCTTTTACCGCTTATGTTCTACTGTTTATGTCCCCATGTATGATTGAAAACTTGCTCGTTTAATTTGCAAATTGAATGATCGTGTGTTCATATTTAAAGCTAGACTATAGGGTTTGAGATCCGAAATTGTCGAAGAACCATAATCACAAGTAGTACAACATAGTTGTTAACGATGGGATGTTGCATTACGATTATGTGCAGAAGCTTAACCTAGGTTAAATCCGTATGGCGCTTGCACCGGATTGCTTAGAAGAACCTCAACTCACAAATACCATTGCTTTCATTGGGTTAAACTTGAGTGGCTTTGCGCCAAGTTATTCGTTGAGAAGGATTCAAAGAGTGGCTTTTGCGCCTTTGATGGTACAAGGAGTTTTTCCGGAGTAAGCCTCGATAGGATGCTCTAGGGTTATTGGTATGAGAATGATTAAATGTTATCTTTAATCGATTGAAGAACTTGTTCGGTGATGGAAGATAAAACCTCTAACCAGTATTCTCTCACCTTGATTTCAACCTTTATTTATTTATTTATTTATTTATTTATTTTCTTTCCTTAGTTTACCTTAGTTTAATAACTGTATAACCCCCCTTTTTGGTTACATAGAAGTCAAAGACAAATACTATTTGTTGCACCTACGACACGCATCACTGATCTAGCTAAAATTGAATGTATGACTACATCGCCTACTCCAACTACTCTTAAGGAGTTCAAAGGTTTTCTAGGACTCACTGAATATTATAGAAAGTTTGTGAAAGATTATGGAAGCATCGGTATGCCTTTCACTGATCTCCTAAAGAAAAATGCATTCCATTGGTCCCATGCAGCTACAGATGTATTTCAACAGCTCAAGATGGCCATGGATAGCACAACTGTATTGGCTCTACCTGATTTTTCTAAAGAATTCATCCTAGAGGCTGATGCTTGTGATAATTGGTGCAGTGTTGATCCAAGAAGGAAGACCAATTTCTTTTTTCAGTAAATGATAAGCGCATAATTTATATATAATTTTACCACCTTATATCTATTTGATGAAACTTATTTTTGTACTAATATTATTAATTCTTATGTTTTGCAGATTTTATTAAATAAAAGCTCGACGAACTAAAATATGGAAACTTGCCTGTAAAATGGAGAAAATGACAACAAATACGTTGATATGCTCCTTCCTATTGTAGCATGCATGTGTGGGTACCTTTCATTGATAATCTATGAAAATGTGGCATAGTACGTTGCATTGTTAAGCATCGGCTCCTAGCCAACAAAATCATTTGCAAGATACTAATTAAAATAAAAGGAAATTTGAAGATATTTTGTTAAGTGAAGAAAATAAACAAAAAAGGGAAGAAAATAAACAAAAGAACGAAAAAAAATAAAAGTGCTAGCTAAGAAATCCATATACTTGCCATGTGAGGGATATTTTCTTTCATATATGCATAGATGTAATATATTACATTAATGATATGAAGATATTGAGAAATTAATGGTGTGGTATTGAAGAATATATAAATAGATGTGAAAACAGATGAAGAGGGGAGTTCATTTTTCTAGTTTATAAGAGTAGTAGTTTAATTTAAGATTTTTATTTCTCTTTCTTCTTATTTTCTTTTCTTTGTAACGGAGTAATCTCTCCACTGGGGTTGAAGACAAAGCCAATTATTTTCAATAAGAAATTCTGGTAATCTCTAATAAATTATTCTTTTAGATTTAAATGTGTTATTAATTTCTCTTTAATAACAGCTTCATACTTTAATTTTTTTGAATAGTTTTCGGCTATTGATCTTTTATAAGCGAAAGAGATTATATTGTTTTGATAAAACAAAAATTGTAATTATTATTTTAATTGTAATATATTCCGAGACATAAGATTGGTTTCGATATTGTCTTGAATTATAATATGAATAATATCTAGAGATGAATGAGTGTTTTATATAATTAAATTGGTCCAAAAACCCTAGTTTCCTTTAATTTGGTTATTTGTTTATCTTATTAGTTTAACATTTTCTACATCCATTTATTTGTTTTATCTTTTTATTATAATTTAATTGTAAATTAAAAGTAACAATTAATTAATCTCCGTGAACGACCCGTACTTGCATAATATCCAATCGATAACCGTACACTTGAAGTCTATAATTAAAATTCACATCAAGTTTTTGACGCCGCTACCTGAAACTATTAATTAGTTATTTATAAAAAAAAATTAAGTTTTGTACTAGGTAGTAACCCGTGTTATACACCGGGTGGTTACCGTCTTGCACTGGTGACCCTTTTAATATGTTACTCTTTATAACTGCCCTTTTAATTGCATTGCGATTCATTTTTTGGACCTTCATCTAAAAGGATCTTGCACTGGACCGGCTGGTTTAACCAATGAACCAGTAGAAGAAAAGGGTTGGTTCATCCATGACCCACAAATCTATTAAAAAACCCAGAGAACCAGTCAACCTGTTCGGTCCAACAGACCCAACTGGGTTTTTTACTGGTTTACTTGGTTGTTTTCCATTACATATGTGTACAAAACTTCTACCAGAATCACTTTGCTCTAAATTTTTCATCGTTTCTAGATTGTTGGAGTGATTTTTTTTTCTCTTGAGATTTTCTATTATAATTGAAAGAAAAATTATGTTTTAAAAAATCAGATCTATTATGCATCAGATCTATGATGCATCATAGTCATTCATTAGATCCAACGACAATACGAAGATTTTCAATAAATGAAGAAAGAAAGAAGATTTGATGTTTTCTTCGCCTGCATTAGTATTTTCTTCTTTTTTTGAAACATCTCCTGCATTAGCATGTTAAAGAGAGAGACGGAGAAGGAGAACCCGAAAAAGAAAATAGAATGAGAAAAAATTAGTACAAATAGTTAGGAAAGATTGAAAATATTAATATTCCCTCTGTTTCAGGAAAAGAGTTACTTTCTCTTTAAATTTTTGTTCCAGCAAAAGAGTTACTTTCATTTTCAATATAACAAACTTTCAACACTATCCTTATTATTTTAAGAAATGTTATTATTCTCGTTATAGAGATACATGTAGTATTAAACTATTTGTTAGGGTAAATATGGAAATAAATTACAAAAGTTATTCTCTCTCATCTTGCCTTAACTATTGTGCAAATAGGAAAAGTAACTCTTTTCGTGAAACGGAGGGAGTATTTCTTTACAAGCCCTTAAATCTTTTTACAACTAACCATTACGCCACTACCCACTACCCACTACCACCATGTTTATCATTAATATGTCTATATAACTTCTCTAACTAATGTTGTAGGATTAGTGTTATACTTGATATCGAAAATAGGATTTGTATACATATTTGACCCAATAAATCACCGATTGAACCATTTAACCTTGACCCAGTATCTTTGCCGGTTTGATGACCGGTGCGGTTCTTAAAACATTACTAATAATATGAAGCTCTATTGTGATTCCAGTTCTATACTTTTATCATTCTTCAAATGAAGATATGGCGGTTGCACAAACGTCCTTAATATCAGAAGGTTACGGTTGACTAAAGTGATTATTCCCTAGGGAATTTTGCTAGATGCTCCAAAGATACGTCTACCATTTATGCTATAGTCCATCGGGAAAATTCCTTTTATCCGGAGGTCAAAAATAGGTTTTAAAAAAGAAAATTATTTTATTGCCCATAACATTCACGTGTGAACTTAGTCACGTCCTCAATACAAGTTTTTTTTCACTTTCAAAAACTGGAATCAAAAGCAAAATAAAAATCAAACTGAAACTGATTAGGGCAGCAAAAATTCAAAAATGACTCGTTACAGAAAGAGAGATCAAAATCAAAAAAAAAAAGAAAATCATCAAAAAAAAAAACGTATCAAAAAGAGAGATCAAAGAGGAAAAAAATTAGAAAATCAAGACTCAAGATCATATCAAACACTAATAGATCTGAATTGATTTCTACTGAAATCTGAAGGAAAATGGTTACAACAAGAACAATTGAGAGAAAAAATAAGAGAAATAGTAGTAAAAGAAATCATATTAATCAAAAATCATCAACAAAAACAAATTAAAAACGTGTTAAAGATCCAGTGAATAAGAAGAAGAAACAAAGAAGATCTTATAGTGCATATTGATATGTACTGAAGGAAAAAGTGTATGATCTCACGGTACATAGTGATATGTACTAAAGGAAAATATGTATTGAAGGAAAAAGTGTATGATCCCACAATACATATTTTCCTTCGGTACATATTGATATTTACTGAAGGAAAAAGTGTATGATCTTACAATACAATATGTATTGTAGGAAAAAATGTATGATCACATAGTAAATATTGATATATACTGAAGGAAATAGAGTAGATGATCCAAGATTACATATTGGTCTAACACTACATATAGATATGTATTGAAGGAAAATATGTACTGAAGGAAAAAGTGTATGACCCAACAGTACATATTGATATGTACTGAGATAAAAAAAAATCAAAACAGGAATTCAAACAAATCATCAACAAAAACCCATATCAAAATTGGTTTCTTCTGAAATCTAGAGAAATCATCAACAAAAATGGTTACAACTAGAAGAATTAAATGAATAATAATAAAAGAAGTAGAAGAAAAAGAAAATTTATGTTGCAAAGAAGAAGAAGACCTCTGTTAGTCACCAAAAACAAGTAGAACCCAACAAACAGTACATATCCATATGTAAAAACCTAATTTATGCTTGAATAAACATCAATACATATTAACATATACTGAGATACCCATATCTAAACAAGAAAAATGATGAAAACAAGAAGAAAAATAAGAAAAGTCGTACAAGAACAATTTCTACATAAAAGAAGATATCACTCCCAAATCAGTAGAAGAAAACTCAGTTCTCATGATGATCCTACAATACATACCCCACAGATGAAGAAGAAGATTAAAAAGTCTAAACTAAAACTCAAAATTGATGAATTTATATCTTTTTCTTCTTCATCTTAGATTTATTCTCAGATCTACTTCTTCTTCTTCACCATCACTTGCTTATCTTCTTCACCATCACTTGCTTCTCTTCTTCACCGTCACTTCACTATAGAACTTACCTGGGACGAATGGAGTTGGAGATGATTATAGAGCACCGAATTCGATCTTCAAAACAAAACCCTAACAACACCAACAGAGAAAAATAAAAACGAATCTGAAAATTTTGGAAACTGAATTGGTTTTAGAGGAGCGGGTACGAATGAAATATATATAAATTACATCATAACACTCGCACGTGAATAGATCAGAGAAAAAAAAATTGGTCCAAAAACACAATTTTGGGCTAACGAGTATATGGGCCAGGTAGGTGGACCATCCGTTAAACGGATCCTCTAGATTGGATTATCTAGTAATTCCTACTATTCCCTAACTAAACTAACAAAATGGTCTTAGCCTTAGATAAACAAAAATGCAAGCCATTCCAATCATTGTCGTCGGGGGTTTACAGAGTATCACATTATCACTAATAGAAAAATAACTATACAGTATCATAGATGTACAACTTAGCAAATGCTGGGTCATTACCGTCACGCGGCAATAAGGAGCCAATCTTATGATGATTTTGGCCATTTATTCTATACATAAAAGGTGATGTACCATCATTTAGATGTTTGTCCATTCTACCACCAGTAGACGTGAGCACAAACATAGAATTGTATGCTTGAATGAGCTCTCTAAAATCATACTTTGATAAGTCCATTCCTAGCTGCAATGATAAACAATATGTAAGTACACTGACATCGTATGTATTCCAACAATATTTTAAGTAAGAAAAGTCACTAACATTGTATGTATTCTGATTTCAAGTTCGTTTCTAAAAGTTGTCTAAGTCCAGCAAATATAACTTGAAAGAAGTCCTTGTAAACATTGACACCATTAATCCAAACAGATAGGTTACCTGTAATAATAATGTTGATACTCATGTATAGTGACCACAGCATCACAGTCCGAGGTGATATACCTGCAATTTCATGCCTCTTATTAAAAACTGAGCTTTGGAGATTAACGATAGACATTTAAGTATCATTCCACCTGCATATGGCACTAACTAAGTGGAGGGCGACAGGCATTTTTAAAACGAAGACACAATGGTCCATGGTATTAGGTGTTAATCCTGGACCATGACTTCAGATCTGATTCTACCAGGAACCAAAATCCTTGGAATATTCACCCTTTGAATCCCCATTCACTTCAAGCTTGTCGTAAGAGATCTTCATTTGTGCAAGCTGGGATTCCATTAACTTGATTGTAAGAACACATCAAATTGTTTGTTTACAATTGTAGTTCAGGCAAATGGTGTATATCACCAAAAATGAATTCTTTTAATAATTTAGCGAAAGAATTCCATTTTACTTGGATAAGAAAACAAACTCCTCAGCTTGCACTAATCAACTGAATTAAGTAGTAAGCACCTTAATTGCAATAACGGCAAATGAAGACGACGAATGAAAGCTTCATATGACGTGCCACGAATCCCTAATTTCATGTCAAGCTGCAAAAGTAAAAAAAAAAAAACAGCTTTAAACCCATACACCGTAACCATAAATAGAACACCATAACCCACACCTTCATTTCATAGGAGATTAATCTTAAAAAAGGTCTTTTGCGAGTATTTGTCTGGGATTTCTTAAGCAAAGTATAATGTTTCTTCTCAACTGTAATATATGTGTTGTGTGTGTGTACAGTTAAGAAGTCATTCCAACAAATATGGCCATAAGTAGCAGCAACTTTATAAAAGATGGACTGTAATCTGGTCCCTCCTATGTGAACTTTGTGCATATAAGAATGAGATTCACTTCTAAGAAACTACAATTCAATAAACAACTAATCTTATGGCAGAAAAAAAAACCTCCGCTAAGAAAACAACGTATCGACCAAAATAAACTTTACTCATCAAGTTCGGTATAGGTTATGCAAGACAGAAGCTAACATTGATTGAACACAGGTATCAATTTGAAACAAAATCCCTTAATGTGGTTTGTGGGAGACGTCCAAGAGTTTATAAGTGCTATAAATCTTACCCGTCGCAACAGCCTTAATTATTAAGATTTTCCAGTTCATGGTGGACCATAAATAAAGAAAGATTTCTGAGGTTGTGGCTTTCCTTCAGCAAATCAATGTTACTGATTTCAAAAGAAAAAATCGTTGATCCGGAACTTACAATAATCTCCTCAAGGGTTTTCCTTTTAGATAAAATAACTGCCATAACGACCAAAAAGCCAAGAGATCAAACTTGTTACAAATCACAAAATCCAAGAGAAACTTTATTCTACTCAACTGTATTACACAGTTTCGAATTCTTGCGTCTGGAGGCAAACACAAATATATCAATTCCAGCAAATGCATATAAAAAAAATGAATTTGAAGTGCAATCTAGGTGTTTTTTGCTACCTGTGAAGTTGTAGCATGCGGAACATTGCAAATATAAAACCTTAGAGATCATACCTTCTTTTATGACTGCAGTTAGTTTCAACAAATACTCAAACAACAATGCAGTTCAGGAATTCCTAGTGAAAATGCATGCTTTATGTACTAAATACGAAGTCCACCTAAACAGATCCCATCCAACTACGTGGGAGTTTAAAGGAATCAAATTGTTTCTTTACAACAACTCGAGTTACTTCTTTTTGTTAGAATCTGACCTACCCTTGGCAGATAACCATCGCATCCATGGCTAGTGCAGTAGCAAGCCTTGCTACGCTCATAAGAAACAACCACAGAAAACCCATACAAACTCGAATCAACCAGCAATTCAACTTACACCCATTGTTCTTCCTTGTACTAACTCCCAGTAAAACTTCTAATCGATCACAATTATGATCACAACCCCACAAGTAAAACTGTTAAACCCAACTCTAACCCAAGAAAATTGCACTCTATGAAAAGATGGTGAGCGCAAGCATCAGAATTAACTCCTACTGGATTCCTCATCTCTATTGTATCTTATAGATATTAGAATACAATAACAATGTAAATTTCTCAAACAGGGAGCAAAGTTCAATAGATACCAATTAAAATTTCAATAATAGGGTTTTTGTATCTATAATCTATCACTGCTACTGAGAAGAGTAACTTTGAAGCAACTAAAGAGAGAGTAAACACAAACATGACTGAAAATTTTGATAAAAAAACATGATTAGTGGGTTACATTACCTAAAATCTTCACTTGATAGATTCTAGCATCAGCTCCATCACCACTAAACAATCACATCGATCTTTCCATCCTGCACAACGAAACACAAAAACAACCTGAGTAAGCATACCATGAGAGATAGAAGAGATTAATGAACCTTGTGGATTTTATCTACCAAAAAATGATAACAGAATTGGTCAAATAGAGTTGAATTTTGAGTGACGAACTACTAACCAATAGAGTTGAATTTTGAAAACCCAGTAGGAAACAATGTACAAAGAACTGAATCCAGTTCCTGTATCCAACCTTTAGTAGGGGGTTTCAGAGATCTATAATGGATAAAAAATGAAGAGTTAGCTCTTTTATCAGGAAGAATATCTATGTTATATTATAAAGAAAAAACTGTTTAATATCCAACCACATCCATTGATATGATATTATCACAATCAAACAGATTCGAAGAAATATAATCATCATCCTTCAATAATCAAAGAATGAGTAAAGAATAAAAAAATTGAACACACTAATAAGCCAAACACCCCTAATTTCAGACTTATGATTAGGATTTGGATTATAAAAAAGAAGCAAAGCATAAGAAAATATAAATTTAAGAGAGAATGAATGAGCAGTTCGAGGATGAGATTGAAGAAGAAAAAAAATCAGAAAAATCACACCTTTCTAAATACACAATGATGAAAAGAGATTGACGAACAAATTTATTGTAACAAAAGTTTCGTACAGATTTGGAGCAGTTGTGATCGAAGAATAGATTTTGAGGAGTTATTTGTGACTGGAGAATAAAAGTGGGGGTTTAGTTAGTTGTGAATGAATAGAAGTGGGGAGTTATTCGATGAAGGATAAGAGTGGGAGGTGTAAATAGACTGTAAAGAATGTTTTCTTGTTTTTAGGTGTGGGGAGGATGAATGAGAGGGTTCTGATTCTTAATACTCTCACCACAACAACGTCAGTACATTGTGGGGTCTATCAAATAAGGATCTTAACTAGGGCTGTCAATATACATCCGAATTCCGAAATCCGTTTCCGACAATCCGATATCCTATAGGATTTTATCCGATTTATCGGATTTCGGATTCCGGAATCGGAATGACTATCGGATTTTACTAAGTTAACCTAACGGATCCGGATTAGGCAACATCCGGTAGGTTAAAATCCGAAATCCGATAACCTAGGGGCTTTTTCGGAATTTCGCACCCTGAATTACATTTCACATTCACGCAGCGGCAGCAGTACCTTCCTCTTTCATTCCGATTTTCGTCTGAAACTCTGAAGTCTCTCTTCTCTTCAGTCTTCAAGTCAGAGCTACAGGCGATTGGAGGCTCTCCCCAGTCCCACTGATCTAATCTCTAGTCTTGATTCTTTTCCTTCATCTAAATTTCAATCAGGTAATTTATTTCTTTTTTGTTTTGTGATTTGGGATGTTTTAAGTAATTTGATTAACTTGTTTTTTAGGTTTCGATTGGGTGTGTTGATTAACTTGATTTTTAGGTTTCAGTATATGGGTGTGATGATTTGTTTTCTGTTTTCAGTATATGGGTGTGAATCGTGTGATGATTTTTAGGGATTTCCAGAGTTGGTGTAAGTAATACACAAGAAAGAAGCTTTATCTACGTTCTCTGAAATTAACTTTTCTAGTCACTTCGTTTGGTTAGGTGTTGGCATGAGTAATCAAATCAAAGGGACTTTTCTTACAGAAGTGAGTCTGATCTCAATAGCATTTAAATGATAGCTTTGTTTGTGAACCTTTGGTCTGTGGAGAAAGGATTCTTTTACAAAATGTGTATAGAATCTGGTTTCGATGTCTTTTATTGATTAATATTGCTGTAACATTACCATTTGTCTCTTTAAGCTTATAGTATTTGATTGTGGACATAACCATGTATGCATTAGCACACATGGGGCAACTGCTTATTTAGAGAATACTCAATACTAGTATACCCTTTGACCATAAAATTCTGCATTAAATTTTGGGTCTTTATCTCTCTGTAATTAGGAATTCAGTGCTTTTTGGTGTAATTGTTTTCATTTTTGGATTTCGGTTCAAACTTACTGCAAGAAACTTCCTGCACTTAAGCAGTTTGTGTTGAATCTTTAATTCTTCAAGTAACAGAATCTGGTTGATTTTCTGCTAGTATTTTTTTTCTCACTACAATGTATTTCATATTCAAAGTTTATTGTTTGTTAAATTTGTGGCTCTTAGACGTAGGTTTCGGCCAGGTTTTAAGTAGGCTTGTCAATTTTAAAGAACTGTATGACATTGATGTCGCCTGCATATAGGCCAGTTCCATTTGAGAACTCTCTTTGCATTCTCTCACACTTGTGTCCTTGGTTTGATTGATTTTTGGAAGTCGATGACTGTGAGTAGCTATGAGCTTTTGTTTCAAGAGCTATTTATTGTGATCAATCTTGGGTTTACTTTTCCAGATATGGAGTGCATTCTCCATTTCTCTCCACTCTCTCCGGCTTCTCCAGTTTCACTTTTATCAATATGTTGCGTGACCCAAGGCTCTCTTGCCACACATACAAATTTTCCTGCCACCTCTTCCATGTTTTATGTTGGCTTTTAAATGCTGATGCTCAAGTAGTTATTCATTTAAGCTGGGTGTATAAAGTGAGCCCTTACAAGTTGGGCACTCATGTGCATCGTTGTTGAAAAACATTATGAAATTGCACAAAGAGTTGAAGCAAACTTCATAACGTTACGAAGAGCTTCAAAGTCAAACTTTTTTTATGGTTTGCAAGGGTACTTTGCTTTAAAGTTTTTTCTTACAGTATATTAGTATGTGACTATATGCAGAATGTCTTTTTTATAATCTTTTCTTCTAACTATTTTTTGGTCCTCTAATACTTTGTTCTTTTTTTTTCAGAATGTCTCAAAGAGAATCCAATCAAGTTGGAACCCCAAGCTGCAGTCAACCAAATTGTTCACAACAAGAACTAGGAGAACAAAGTGTTGGATGTTCAACAACTGCTTCAACACCTTCTAGTAAGAGACCAGCAGTTGAAGCAGAAGAAGATGATCCAATTATTGTTGCTGCAATGAAAAAATTGCGAACAACAAGGTCACTGGTATGGGATGAATTTACAAGGAAAGTTACTAAAAGGCTTGTAAAAGGGAAGTTGGATGAGTATGAGGCTGTCGTTGAAGGTAAATGTCATCATTGTGGAAAGGTAATTGAAGCATGTAGTGAAAAAGGAACTAGCCGCTTGTCTGCTCATCTAAAAATATGCCCCAAGAAAGAAGAAAACAAGCCAGGACAGATGAAGGTTTCTACAGCAATGAAAAAAGCAGGTAACCAAGCAACTAAAATAGTTAATTGGAAGTATGATCCAAATGTTACTAGGTTATGCATTGTTAAAATGATTGCTAAGCATGATTACCCTCTTAACATGGTTGAGCATGTCTACTTTAGAGAGTTTTGTAAGTCTTTGAACCCTACTGCTAAAATACCATCTAGGAATACAACTAGATCAGATCTAATGAGGTGTTATGTTGAAATGAAAGCTGAATTGCAACTACAATTGGATAATTTGACTTCCAAATGTAGTCTTACAACTGATATGTGGACTGCTAAACATACTAAAGATGGTTATTGCTGTGTGACATGCCATTTTATAGATGATAAGTGGAATTTTCAGAAGAAAACCTTAGCTTACATTGTAGTCCCATCACCACATACCGGAGATGTTCTCTCAGATTTTATCAAAACTTGCACTTTGGAATGGAACATAGATAGGAAATTTTTTGCTTTAACTGCTGATAATGCTAGTGCGAATGGCGTTATGATGAGAAATCTGATTAGTTGGCTAGATGGTAAGAATTGTATATTGCTTGAAGGAAAAATGTTTCACATGAGGTGTAGCAACCACATACTACATTTGATTGTATTGTATGGCATGAAAGTAGCTGCAGAGTTTATAGAGGGTATTAGAGGGTGTGTTAAATATGTTAAGTCTTCACAAGCTAGGAAAGAAAAGTTTGAAACAGCATTGGCACAATGTAGATTGTCTGGAAAGTCAGTTAGTTTAGATGTGGACACAAGGTGGAACTCCACTTTTCTAATGCTTAAGAATGCAATTGCACTTCAAGAAGGTTTTGAAAGATTAAATAAGTTTGATCTTGATTTCAATCTTCTTCCATCTAGACAGCAGTGGGAACAAGGAAAAGTAATTTGTAATTGTTTAGAGGTTTTTAATGATATTTCAAATAAGTTTGCAGGGATTAAGTATCCAACTGCAAACTTGTATTATAATGGGGTGTATGAAGTTAACAAATGCATCAAAAGTTGGGAAGATAGTTCTTTTGTCTATATCAAAGAAATGGGGTTAAAAATGAGAGAAAAGTTTAATGCATATTGGAGTGACTGCAATTTGGTTATGAGCATTGGAGTGGTTTTAGATCCAAGGTACAAGGCAAAATGGGTAAAGTACACATATAAGAAATTGTATGGTTTTGATAACTATGGAGATGAGTATGAGAAATTCAAAACAGAGTTGAGCCAACTTTTCAATGCATATGAATCTGAAAGCAGCACTGCAGCTCCTGATTTCTTTGGCAACTCTGTCTCTACCATGGATGTAAGCAGCTCAGGTACAAGTACAACTAACCCAGATTATGCTGAGTTTATGATGGAAAATGATGAAGGTGGTGTTCAGAAGTCTGAGTTGGAGAAGTACTTAGAAGAACCAATTCTTCCATCTCTGTCACCCCAAGATGAGTTTAACTTTGATATATTGAGTTGGTGGAAGCTAAATGCCCCTAAGTACCCAACTCTCGCAAAGATCGCAAGAGATGTTTTGGCTGTTCCAGTGACTAGTGTGGCATCAGAATCCATGTTTAGTGATGGTGGTAGGGTTCTTACAACACATAGAACTTCATTAGATCCAGAATTAGTCCAAGCATTGCTTTGTCTAAGTGATTGGTTGCCAGACTTCTTTGATCCAGGTTAAAAAAATTTTCCTTTGCTTTATCCTCAATTTTTCATAGTTTCAATTGTTGTTCTTCTGATTTCTGATTGATTTTGAATATTTGTGTACTAATGCAGATATGGAAATTGAAGACTGAAGTTGATGCAACAACATGCAAGCAGCCAAGCAAGAGCACTAGCAGTCTGCCATTTGCCTTTATTTCTTTTGCTATTATTTGTTTGTGACTTTTTATGGGTTGTCTTTGTATTTTCTTTTCATGTGTGAGACTGAGAGACTGAACTGAACTCTGTTTTAGAACATTTTGAATGTGTATGAAGTCAGAAGAAGTCATTTTAATTTATTTATTTTATTTTATTTTTTACCCAGAATTCGGATTTTATCGGAAAAATCCGAATATCCGATAAGTTAACCTTAACCTTATCCGATTGGGTTTTCTAAAATCCGTCGGATTTTATCGAATTTCGGAATTCCGATAATCCTTAACCTTAACCTTAACGGATTTGTTAAAATCCGACGGAATTTAATCCGTTGACAGCCCTAATCTTAACAATCTATCCAAAACTCATAAATTAAAGAAAAGAAAAAGTAAAAGGGAAAAAATAGGTCGGATCAGAATAAATATGGTGAAAGTATTTGGTTTTAATTATAATATATAACAATATATAAGATTAGTTTAGATTTTATAACTTTTTTTTATTTTTTTTATTTTCTAAATTTTATCCTTGGATTTTCTTATTTTTAGTGTGTAAATTTTGTTAAAAATTAAAAATGGAAAGTAGGATTTGCTAATAAAGGTAGGTAAATATCTTAGATTTTTTTAAATTTGATTTGATTTTATTTGTAAATAATTAAATTAATTTTTTTTTTATTGTTAGTTAGATTTTTATTGTTGTTATCTTATTTTAAAAAAAACACGTGCACACACCGCATTGCATCGTCAGACTACCGAGGAAAACTCGTAGAAAAGTACATTGAACCCGTGTCGTTGGCCTTATGGGAGTTACCAGCCGAAATTCCACAAGCCTTAGCCTCGTACCTTTGACCAGTCTTTGACTGTAGGTATATTCTGCTAAGGTAACCTGAGCTTACCTATTTTCGTCGAACCTGCATTTGCACGTGCACGAATAAAAAAAATGTCGAACTGGTATTATGAGGACCAATACAATGATTATCGACTTAAATTTCAAAATAGACAATACCCTTACTATGACCATATTGTGGATAGTACTTGGGACCACTACCAACCCTCTGGAAGTTATGGTTCATACCATACTGATCTCAATTACTATTCGCACGATCACCAATCGTATGAACGGGTAAATGAGCAATATTATACTGAGCAAAATGTTAGTTCTCCATCTTTAGAAGATGCCCGCAGGCGCTACATGGAAACTTCACAAATTCTTAAGTCTACACAGATTCTTTCAATAATAAACTCAATCAATTTGTTGAAACTGAATGGAAATATGAATTAGATAGAACAGAAAGACTTGCATCTTTAAGTACCGCTCTCAGTAAACTAAATACATGTTTAGATGAAATTGAAGAAGAAGAACGGTTAGCTGTTAATATTGCTCAACATGAACTTAATTGCTAAAATAGTGTTTCCAATTTTACCCCTGATAGTAATGATGAATATGTACCTAATCCAGAGAGGGAGGTTAGAATTGAAGACATTCCTTGTTCAAATAAAGTTCAATCATCTTCATGTTATTATAAGGATGAGGATAGTAGTGATAAAGAATTTGAAATTCGTAGTCATGATGTGATGGTTTTGTAAATAGTGGTAAATAATGGTTCGTTCAAGACTTGTGAAGATTTGTTTTTAAATCTAATTTCTAAAAATAAGAAAACCCAAATAAAATTTATAACAAGATTGAGAGTAAACTGAGGCCAAGATTCCACTATTTTCCAAATTTTAAAGTGATTCAATTCAATAATTATAATTAAGCAATTCTTACGTTTAATTCGATTCTAAAATATTGCAACAAATAGATTTTAAAACAACAATTGTATACCAAAAGCATGGAACATCTAAAACATAAGGAAAAAGCATGTACCATCTAACGAAATCACAATTGCTTAACAAAAATCATTAAATCAATTTTTAACCAAGGCAATTAATCATAAATGAATTGCATTAATTAATTAAATAAATATTACCACTTAATTATTGGAGAAATAGCTTCCTCCGTCGCCCCAGTGATGATGATTAGCTCATTGTATTGGAAAAACCCTCAAAAATATATTTCATAGCTCAAAAAGTGCTTACAATGGTGAAATAATAGTAACACAGGAGATTTGATACGCTTATAAGCGTTACAGAGAAGTGTTCTCTGCGTTACAGAAGAAAGAAAAGAAAACAGGAGAAAAGAACGGACTTCAGGCGCTGTTGAAGTAAGTTCAGTGCTTGCGTCAGCGACACTTCATTGACGCCCTATGCTCTTACTCTTCTCTTTCACCGGCAGAAAACTATTTTTCCAGGAATTTTTTTTCGGTGCTCTGGCTATCTCCTGAGCTCTCCCCAATACTCACTGATCCCTTATGACTCGACCACATCCTATTTATACACCAAAGGCCACCAAATCTTCAAAGAATAATCATTAACATCAAATATACTCGGGTATTTTTTTCTCACAAACTCCCATGATCTGATTTGATACTCTGCCTTGATTTCGCGTATCTTTTGATTTTGTGCGACTCACTCTTGATAAGGCTAGTATATTCTCTGTTTTAATTCCCAAAAATCACGTAAGATATCTTCATAAACTCAAACTCGGATTCGCGGAAGAGAAAATATAGTTTCCCGCCTAGTTTTTGAATTTGAAATAGGTGGTTGCCCGTATCTAAGGCATGGGTGCCCTTATAAATTCTAGTGGGTGCATTTAATATTTTTCTGGGTGCCTTTATAACTTTTTGAGCCAATTTTTCCAAATATTTATTTCTTCAAAAATACCTACAAATACAATAAAATGACAATATTGGTACAAAATTGAGTTCCAACACTATAAAGATTGAGAACGAATTAGACACATAAATGTGTCTATCAAACAATTCATCCTGGTGGTGATAACAATTCGATATTGGTGCCCACCAAATCACTTAGAGAGACACAAAAATTACAAAAATAAAAACAGAAGGTGATATGGTCAAGATAGATTCCGAGATATGGTGACAACTATCATGTTATTTCTAACACCTGAGCTAGGCATCCTTTTATGAATAGATTATTTAGCTAGGTACACCAATTCCTATAGAAAAATAGCTAAGTTTTCATTTACCTAGAATGGTTAGTAACACCCTGAATTTTTCACAAGTTTCTAAAATTTGGAGTTTTATTATTTCAACTAAAAGTTTCTCCCTTACCCCAAAACTTAAACCTAACATTGTCCACAATGTTTCAAATTAAAGTGCAATACCAAAAATATAGGTAACTAGAGGAATAAAGAGTAAGTCAGAAAGATAGTACAGGTAAAGCATAACAATCCTTCTTTGGAGAATAAGACAGAAAAATAAAAATAAAAACAAAAACCTACAAAAGCTTACTAATGTACAACAACATCCTTGATGGTCAATCAAGATAAGCAGGGTCCTCCAGAGGGACCTCCTCAACATCACCTGCAGGAAAAGGCTCTAAAAAGGGTTTCAATCTCTAACCGTTAACCTTTGAAGAACTACTACCATCCAGTGTCTCAATCTCAATAGCACCATGAGGAAAAATAGTACGACCTATAAAAGGACCCGTCCACCGAGAGCGCAACTTCCCGGGGAATAGATGCAAACGGGTATCATACAGAAGAACTTTTTGACCTGGAAAAAATGACTTTCTTAAAATATTTATATTATGCACAAGTTTCATTTTTTTCTTATACTCCTTAGCACTATCGTATGCATCTCTATGAATCTCGTCCAACTCATTGAGCTGGAGCTTCCTGTGATCTCCCGCCTTGTCAAGCGAAAAATTAAGTTGTTTTATAGCCCAATATGCTCTATGCTCTATTTCGACGGGTAGGTGACATGCCTTTCCAAAAACTAAACGATAAGGTGACATTTTAATGGGGGTCTTAAACGCAGTACGGTAAGCCTATAAGGCATCAGTAAGCCTCAATGACCAGTCTTTCCGATTAGGATTAACTGTTTTCTCTAAAATACGTTTTATCTCCCTGTTGGAAACCTCTACTTCACCACTATTCTGTGGGTGATATGGGGTAGCTACTTTGTGGGTAATACCATATTTCTTCATCAAAATCCCAAATGGTCGATTACAAAAGTGCGACCCTCCATCACTAATTATAGCCCGCGGTGTACGAAAACATGCAAATATGTTATCATTCAAAAACTGGACCACAACCTTGTGGTCATTTGTTCTACAAAAAACCGCCTCAACCCACTTAGACACATAGTCTACAGTGACAAGGATGTAAAAATAACCAAAAGAATTAGGAAAAGGACCCATAAAATCAATGCCCCATACATCAAAGACCTCAATAACTAGAATAGGGTTCAAAGGCATCATATTTCTACGGGAAATGATTCATAACTTCTGGCAACGCTCACAAGTAACACAGTAATGGTGGGTGTCTTTAAACAACGAAGGCCAGTAGAATCCACACTGTAATATCTTAGCAGCGGTTTTCTTAGTACTAAAATGACCCCCACAAGCATGATCATGACAAAAGGAAATAATACTGGACTGGTCATTCTCAGGTATACATCTCCTAATAATCTGGTCTGGACAATACTTAAATAGATATGGGTCATCCCAAAAGAAATGCTTAACCTCGGCTAAAAACCTAGAACGATCTTGTTTACCCCAATGTTGGGGCATTCGACCAGTAACAAGATAGTTCAATATATTCGCATACCAGGTAATTGGGAAACAAGGAAAAGTTTTTCATCAAGAAAACTATCCCTCACAGGAGGGGAATCATCAGGGAAATCAAAAACAAGCCTAGACAAGTGGTCCGCTACTACATTTTCTTCACCCTTTTTGTCTCTAATTTCTAGAGAAAATTCTTGTAACAAAAGGATCCACCTAAGCAATCTAGGTTTAGTATCCTTCTTGGATAGAAGATACTTCAAAGCAGCATGATCAGTAAAGACTATGACCTTAGAACCTAAGAGATAGGATCTAAACTTGTCTAAGGCAAAAACAATGGCTAACAATTCCTTTTTTGTGGTGGTGTAGTTCATTTGGGCATCATTCAGAGTTTTGCTATCATAGTAAATCACATGAAGTAATTTTTTTTCTCGTTGACCTAGAACAACACCAATAGCATAATCTGAAGCACACACATGATTTCAAAGGGTAGGTTCCAGTTAGGTGCCTGGACTATGAGGGCGATAGTGAGTAATGTCTTAAGCTTCTCAAAAACCTCTAAACAAGCATCATCAAAGACAAACTTAATATCTTTTGCAAGCAAATTGCAAAGAGGTCTAGAAATCAAGCTAAAATCCTTAATCGACGACAAAAACCTGCATGCCCTAAGAATGACCTAATATCTCTTACGGTTTTGGGAACTTGTAAATTCTTAATAAGGTCAACTTTAGCTTTGTCTACCTATATACCCTTAGAAGATACGATATGCCCTAAAACAATTCATGATCGAACCATAAAATGACATTTCTCCCAATTAAGCACTAAATTCTTTTCCATACATCTAGTCAACACTAATGTCAAATGATGCAAGCACTCATCAAAAGATGAACCAAATACTGAAAAATCATCCATAAAGACCTCTGAAAACCGTTATACCATGTCAGAATATATACTCATCATGCAACGCTGAAAAGTAGCGGGTGCATTACACAACCCGAAAGGCATGCGTCTATACGCAAAGGTACCAAAGGGACATCTAAAAGTAGTTTTCTCTTGGTCTTCTGGGGAAATAACAATATGATTATAACCAGAGTAGCCATCTAACAAGCAATAATGACTATGTCCAGATAATCGTTCTAGCATTTGGTCGATGAAAGGAAGGGGAAAGTGGTCCTTCCTTGTGACACTGTTCAATTTTCTATAGTCAATAGAAACACGCCACTCCGTGGTCACTCGGGTTGGGATTAATTCATTGTTTTCATTCTGGACTACAGTGATACCTGATTTCTTGGGAACAACCTGAACGAGGCTGACCCACTTACTATCTGAAATGGGGTAGATAATACCCGTATCTAACAACTTAAGCACCTCAGTTCAAACCCATTTTTTTCATGTTAGGGTTCAGTCGACGTTGCATCTCCTTAGAAGGTTTGGTTTCATCCTCTAAATTAATCTGATGCATACAAACAGTAGGACTTATAAACTTAATGTCTGTTAAGGTCCACCCTAAAGCTTCCTTGTTGTCTTTAAGTACGGTCACTAGCCTACTTTCCTGATCACTATCCAAGTCGGATGCTATAATTACAGGTAAAGTCTCGGATGGGCCTAAAAACACATATTTCAAAGTATCTGACAATGGTTTGAGGTCCAACTTAGGAGGCTCTTCTAAAGAAGGAATTAAGGTAGAATTAGAAACTGGTAGTGGTTCGAACTTAGCTTTCCATCTATTAGTATCTAACACAAAGGTAGAGTCTAACAGAGCATTCACTTGATCAATGGTGCTAACATCGTCGAAATCTAAGCCAAAATGGGTTAAACAATTCTCTAGTGTATCTTCAGATAAGATGTTTGGTAATGACTCCTGAACTAATGTTCCTATCATGTTCACCTCTTCAATGCACGTGTCATCTAACTCAGAGGTTTCTTATTAATATGAAAAATATCTATTTCAATAGTCATATTACCAAAAGACAAATTCATAATACCATTTCGACAGTTAATGATCGTATTAGATGTAGCTAAAAACGGGCGACCTAATATCACAGGTATCTGGTTTTCTGGATTAGGAACAGGTTGGGTATCTAGGGTAAAAAAAATCCACAGGATAAATAAACCTATCGACCTCAATAAGAACATCTTCGACAATACCACGAGGAATTTTAACAGACCTATCAGCTTACTGAAGTGTTATCTGGGTAGCTTTTATGTCACCAAGTCCTAGCTGGAGGTACACATGATATGGAAGTAAGTTCACACTAGCTCCTAAGTCGATTAACGCTTTCTCCACAAGGTAGTTACCTATGGTGCAAGAAATGGTAGGGGAACCTGGGTCTTTGTACTTACGAGTTGTGTTGTTCTGGATAATTGAACTCACATGACTAGCTATAAAGGTTTTTTTCTGTACACTAAGCTTTCTCTTTTGCGTACAAAGATCCTTAAGGAACTTGGCATAGGAATTTGATTAATTGCATCTAATAAAGGAAGATTGATGTTGACTTTCTTAAAAATCTCCAATATATTATTAAAGTTGGATTCCTTCCTAGTTGGTACTAGAAGTTGTGGGAATGGGGCTTTGGGTAAAAAATCAGGCTCAGCGGGAACCGCATTGGACTCTTTAGGGACTTTATCAGTCTCTTCAACTATAGGCTCGGAAGGGTGAATTATAGCACGTTCACTATCGGGCAAGGTTACCTTATTGTCTACCACTCTACCACTCCTAAGGGTTTTAATTGAATTCACATGGTTTGAGGATATCTCACCAGAAGATAAATCATGAACTCCTCTAGGGTTGGGTTGTGGTTGACTAGAGAACTTTCTTTTTTCTCTCAGCGATTCATTCAACTGACTAAACTGGGTTCGTAAATCGTAAATAGCCTGAGAGTTAGCCTGGATCATCTTTTTATTGTCTTCTAAATTTTGTTCAATCGATTGCTGAAACTTAGCAGCGTGATTAGTTAACAAGGTGACAGACTCTGCTAAACTCATGATCGTCTTTTCTAACAGACTCTGAAATTGTGCTGGTCCAGAAGGATTCTTAGTGTAACCAAAACCTGGGGAACCTGAGGGTTACTAGACTGACCTTGATTTTGGCCATTAGACCAAGAAAGGTTTGGATGGTTTCTCCAACCAAAGTTATAGGTTTCTGAATATGGATCAAACTTCTGACGGTTATCATATCTAGTGTTATTGTAAAGAGCATGGGCTTGCTCTTCAACAGTATGTTCTTCCCAATATGACTTGGTTTCTATTCCATAACTAGATTGACTTAATTATAAGGCTTATAACCTTTTTGTTATAGCTGCAATTTTGGCATCTGATTCAAGAATTCCATCTACCCTATTGACATTACCTCTGCTTAGTAAAAAAATTCTCTGGGGTTTCTTACTACATTCTCATTGATGGGTCTTTTCGGCAATTTCATTCAAAAATGCCATTGCCTCATCAACAGTTTTACTATCAAAACTCCTTGTACACAATGACTCAACCATGGTCGTTGTTGGATAATCTAGCCCTTCATAAAGGATCTGGACTAGTCTAATCTTTTCTAAACCGTGTTGGGGACATTGTGTTAATAAATCGGTGAACCTTTCCAAATACCTATACAAAAATCCTCCCTCTTCCTGCACAAATGTGGAAATCTCCAGCCCAATAGATGATATTTTGTGCCTAGGGAAAAATTTAGATAAAAAGGCAGTGGTAAGTTGTTCATATGTCTCGATGGATTCAGATGACAAACTATATAACCAAGATTTGGCCTTGTCTCTCAGGGAAAAAGGAAATAACCTAAGTTTTAAAGCTTCATCAGACATGTTGTGAATTCTTAGGGTACTACATATTTCTTCAAACCTAATGTGAAAGTAAGGGTTTTCATTTTCATTTCCTAAGAAGATTGAGAACATATGTATGGTCCCAGGGTTTAACTCATAGTTTGCTTGAGTTTCAGCTAACTTGATACATGATGGACGAGAAGTCCTTGTGGGACTCAACAAATTTTTTAAGGTTGCCATTTATGGCAGAACTGGAAAATTAGGAATAACTTTCTCACTAAGAGATAAATTCTCAAAACTAAAGTTTCCAAAAATCGGGCTCTCAAAAGAAGGGTTTCCTAAATTCTCAATTTCAAAAACAGAGTTTCTATTCTCGTCACTGATCAAACGACCAATAGAATCTCTTCTCCAGGCACGCTCACTCAAGACTTTAGGCGGCCTGGGCATGCAAATAAATAACTCCTAATTGGAAGGGAATTCTAAACAAACACAAACAAGGCCGACTCAACCAAAGTAAACCTATTGAATTTAGCAAACAAAAAGCATGATGGCTCCACTTAGATTGTTTCTAGACCAGCTTCTATTCTTCCAAAAGGAAACTAATTACAGTTTTAACGAATCTCTCAGAATGATCCGAATTAGATTAAGTCGAATTGAAACAGGATAAGCTCTAAGGAGCTTTGATAACCCTGTCTTTTTGGCAACTTTTCCCTGGGTTACAAGGCGGCTCTAATCAACTTAAAATAATCTTCCTGAACTTTAATTTAGGCTAACAAAGTAACAAGTACGGTCCTTTTGAATGATTTTCCAATAAGCTCGATACCCTATCGGTCTTCTTTCTAGTCAAATTTTAAGGATTAGGTTCGCGTTAGGTAATGATGTGGTTTTTAAAGTGGTAAATAAAGGTTCGATTCTCGAACTTGTGAAGGTAATGATTTTAGAAAATATTGAACTAAATCTAAACTAATAAAAATCAGGAAAATAAACTAGAGATGATTTTTAGAAAATATGGGGAAAACCAGGAATCAGGAATCAGTTATTTCTAACAACCTATGTGATTAATCGGATAATTCTTATTAAATTAATTGAAGCACAAGTAATTGTCAAAATTGGTTTTGTTATGCTAACAAACAGAGGTAAATCACAAGCATGGACTATCAAAATTAATTAACCAAGCATAACCCATCAAGCAAAAGCACAACTTTTGAAAGAAAACCGTTTTCACTATTTAAAACTATGCAATTCTAATAATAAAAGAATTATAAATAATTATTAGAAAATTATTAAATCACATAAAATTGAGAAAATTACCTTATCCATCATCCCAGTAAATAGACTTAGCTCATGGTGAAGAAAACTTGCTCAAAAGTTGATTTCATTGCTCAAAAAGTTGATTACAAGGTGAAATAATAGTGCAACAGCTGAACAGATACGTTTATAAATGTTGCAAGAGAGGGTTCAGCTGTAACAGAAAGTATTCTAAGCAACAAAGGTCTGAAATCTAAGGCAACAGAGCAGTTTGAATCAGCAACAGATATATATGTTGCTTAGTCTTCTTCTTCGGCAGCGATGGGATGAAGAACACGCCGGCCGGTGCAGCAGCAGTGACCGGCGATCACCGGAAGTGACCGGAAATTGACGGAATCGATCTCTAGGCTTTTTCTTCTCTTTTTCTTGGCTTCTCTTGGTTTATATAGGTTTTAGAAACCCTAGGGAGAGTTCTAAACCTAATAGAATTCTCCAAAACACTCTAGAATCTTCCCAAATCCGAATCAAAGAGTGATTCCTTTTTCCGGCCAAAATCACATTCCCGAGCAGATTTCTCGGCATTCTTTGCTATCTATTCACGTGTTATGACTTGTATGAGATATCTTCTAGCGTGTGGGACGATTTGGAGCCGAAAACAACTCGAAAATTGATTGAACAGTGTACACAGCAGCTTCTCCGACGATCCCGATGAGTCAGCCCGATCCAACCGAGTTGACCCGCTGAGTTGGCCCGATCCAGCTCAGCCCGATCCAAGGGTGCCCCAATCCAAAGTGTGGGAGCCTTGATCCATTTTCCCGGGTGCCTTTAACACTTTTTGAGCCAATTTTTCCACAAATCTTTATTCTTCTAATGTACCTACAAAAGCATAAAAACACGTAATAGACACAAAATCGAATACTAACTCACTAGAAATTAAGGTGCAATTTAGACACTAAAATGTGTCTATCAGGTAACGTGTTCCTAAGGCAGGCAAGAAGAAAATGCTAATGAAATTCGAGTCTTTATTTTATATGCCAATCCTTGCCCTTTACTAGAAAATAAATTCGTATTCAATTCCTCAACATATATGCATACGAAGGAATACAGTAAACCCACTTGCAGGGGATTCGTGAGTTGATCGAGTCTTACCTCCTGTTCCAGATGGGGGATGAATAGGTTGTAGTCGACTCGGGTCACCGACTCCTGTGTCAGTGTACGAACCCGAGGGGCCGAGACAATATCGTAATTGTCGTCCTTCCCTGTTGTTGTTTATATTTAAATACCCTTCCGTAGGGTTTAAAAATTAATAATAAAGTTCAAAAGTCCAAAGTCCAAAAATAAGAAAAACGGGAAAATACCTAAAATAATTACAAAAATAATAGGAATTTCCTAATATAATTTTCTAAAAATAAAAACCCTAAAACAAAATAAAAATTTAACTAAAAAAAATCTTGTCTTCTTTTTCCGGTTTTTTTTTGCTTTGTCTTTGATTCCAAGTCTTTAATCAATCAATATAATCTATAGCTCCAATTTCTTTTTGATCCAAAACCTGTAATACAAAGAAAATAACCAAAAACGTAAAATAAAACAAATAAAAAAAAATCAAACTAAACTAATTAACCTAAAAAAATAAATCTAAAGACAATTCTAAAAACAAATCCGCGTCGGCGGTGCCAAAAATTGATGGTTTTGTAAATAGTGGTAAATAATGGTTCGTTCAAGACTTGTGAAGATTTATTTTTAAATCTAATTTATAAAAATAGGAAAAATCAAATAAAATTTATAACAAGATTGAGAGTAAACTGAGGCCAAGATTCCACTATTTTTCAGATTTTAAAGTGATTCAATTGAATAATTATAATTAAGCAATTCTTATGTTTAATTCGATTCTTAAAAAATTGCAACAAATAGATTTTTAAAACAAAAGCATGAAACATCTAAAACCTAGGCCAAAGCATGTACATCCTAACGAAATCACAATTGCTTAACAAAAATTATTAAATTAATTTTTAACCAAGGTAATTAATCATAAATGAATTGCATAAATTAATTAAATAAATATTAGCACTTAATTATTGGAGAAATAGCTTCCTATTTCACCCCAGTGATGATGATTAGCTCATTGTATTGGAAAACCCCTAAAAAATATATTTCATAGCTCAAAAAGTGCTTACAATGGTGAAATAATAGTAACACAGGAGATTTGATACGCTTATAAGCGTTACAGAGAAGTGTTCTCTGCGTTACAGAAGAAAGAAAAAAAACAGGAGAAAAGAACGGACTTTAGGTGCTGTTGAATTAAGACTTCTTCAATGCCTGCGTCAGCGACACTATCAGTGACACTTCACTGACGCCCTATGTTCTTCCTCTCCTCTTTCTCCAGCAGAAAACTATTTTTCCTGGAATTTTTTTTCGGTGCTCTGGCTATCTGCTGAGCTCTCCCCAATACTCTTTGATCCCTTATGACTCGACCCCATCCTATTTATACACCAAAGGCCACCAAATCTTCAAGGAATAATCATTAACAGCAAATATACCCGGGTATTTTTCTCATAAACTCCCGTGATCTGATTTGATACTCTGCCTTGATTTCGCGTATCTTTTGATTTTGTACGACTCACTCTTGATAAGGCTAGTATATTCTCTGTTTTAATTCCCAAAAATCACGTAAGATATCTTCATAAACTCAAACTTAGATTCGCGGAAGAGAAAATATAGTTTCCCTCCTAGTTTTTGAATTTGAAATAGGTGGGTGCCCGTAATCCAAGGCATGGGTGCCTTTATAAATTCTAGTGGGTGCATTTAGTATTTTTCTGGGTGCCTTTATAACTTTTTGAGCCAATTTTTCCAAATATTTATTTCTTCAAAAATACCTACAAATACAATAAAATGACAATATTAGTACAAAATTGAGTTCCAACACTATAAAGATCTAGAACGAATTAGACACATAAATGTGTCTATCATAATGATCAGAAAATTTTTACACCAATTGAGCTTCATGATAATAATGATGTTTCTAGTTCCAATCCTAATAATGTTAATGATTATTTACCTATCCAAGGGGAAAAGGATTTAACTAGAGATACCATTGTTATAGACGGTGAGATATTTCCCTGTTATTGTGAAGACGATGATGGTGTAGAGGAGTGATTTTATCCTGAGACTTCTGTTTTAGAGTCCAACGATTCAGAAACAATAGTCTCTAATGAGAATTTGAATGTAAGTAAAGGTACCTCACCTGACTACAATCTAGTAGAATCAATTGACCATTTTCCTACATCTGATAATTTAGAAATTAAGGAAATTGTGATTAGTTCATCTAAGGACACAGACTATCCTAGGTTTGCGGGTGAATATAATTCTCCCCATGGTAATCCTTTGACTCTTATAAAGGTACCTCACATGGTACTTGACATATGTGCCTCTACCATTTTAAGAGATTATCTTTAAGAATTGTTTCCTGAGCCTGATTTTGCCCAGAAAGAAATTCAGTTGTTAGAAACCCATCATCCTGTTGATGTGGTTCATCCGGGCTATGATACCATGATTTATTTTGCTGTCCAACCAATATTTTATTTACTAAATGTGGGATTGTCTCAACTTCAAATGTGTCTATTTTTAATTTTTGAAACTGAATCTGAATATTTTAGAAAGTTTGAATCGATACATTTTCTTAAGAATGACCACCATTCTCATATATTCCATTGTGGTCAGCTATATAAGTCAAATCTATTTGACTATAAGGATCTACAATTATTCAGTTTATTGTTATATGATTCGTAAATTGTGACTAATCCTTTCTTGGTCTGGCTGAAAACATTAAACTTAACGCTCTATGGGAGGCAACCCATATGCTTTTGGTACACGGTGCTGGTAATATCTTTCCTTATATCTTTTATTTTTTTCATGCTTTCATTCATTTATCTTTAGAACATCGAGGACTATGTTCAATTTAAGTTTGGGGGTAATGGAGAAAATTTTCAAAAATTTACTGTACCAAAAACTCCAAAATTTAGAAACTTGTGAACAATTTAGGATAACACTAACCATTCTAAGTAGATGGAAACAAAATTTTTTGGCTATAGGAGTTGAGGGATCCAGCTAAATGGTTTATTCATAAAAGGACAAAGCTCGGGTGTTAGAAATAACATGAGAGTCGTCACCATATCACGTTCTGTTTTTATTTGTGCAACTTTTTGTGTTTCTCTAAGTGGTTTGATGGGGAACTAATATCGCCTTGTTGTCACCAGGATGAAGTAGAGTGTTTGATATCAAGCCCCATTATTTTATTTAAACTTGACCATGATAAAAAAAAACTATACTTGAATAGCAATATGTGTGTCTTCTCCCTGTCTCCGTCGCCTAAGCAAGCGTGGAACGCAGGATCCATGGGAACTATCATGTAATCTGCTGACAAGGAGCATGCACTTAGATTCAAAAGATCCAATCATGTTGTCGATAAAAAATAATAATAATAAATAAAATAAAAATAACAAATTAATAAATAAATAATTGTATATATTCAATAAATCGACCGTTGAGGCCCTTGTATATACCAGCTGAGTTGATACTAGAAATTAGGATTCAGACCAGAGGGTGCGTGTCTAAATCCATTAAGGTTCATCTTGGCATGATGTTCATACAAATATTATGGGAAACACCGTTCACCTTAGTCAACACGCGCACACTTTTATCCCCATATTCATCTTCTTAATCTATTCATGTGATTGTGGTTTGTTAGATTCCGAGTATCGTGGTCCATTGTACGACTTTCTGAGTAGTGCTTTGTTTTCTCATATATGAATTTTAGTACGCTTGAGTGTAAACTCGTGTACAACAATTGGATTCAAAGCATGGTAATTCCTCCCATAGCCAAAGAACTTTGTAGCCAACTAAATAGCATGTTTAGTGTCTACCCTCATAAGTAGCTAAAATTTGGAGTAAAGATTTTGTGGTTATACTCTTGTAAACCCTCACGAGACAAAACTCGTTCACTAGGGTCACCTAGGGGTTTAAAGGCTTGTTATACATTGCTAAGTGTAGTTGTGATTCATGCGAAAGTGAGTTAGGATTTTTATTTCTTTTTTAGGTTAGTTTTTCATTTTAGTTTTGCTCGAGGATTAGAAAAATATAAGTCTGGGGGTATTTGATAAGCGCACAATTTATACATTTTTACCACCTTATTTTTATTTGCTGGAACTTATTTTTGTATTAATATTATTAATTTTATGTTTTGCAGATTTTATTAAATAAAAGCTCGACGGAATAAAATATGGAAATTTGCCCGTAAAATGGAGAAAATGACAACAAATACGTTGAAGCGCTCCTTCCTGTTGTAGCATGCATGTGTGGCTACCTTTCATTGGTAATCCATGAAAATACGGCATAGTACGTTGAACCGTGAAGCATCGGATCCCTGCCAATAAAATCATTTGCAAGATATTAATTAAAATAAAAGGAGATTTGAAGATAATTTGTTAAATGAAGAAAATAAACAAAAAAGGGAAGAAAATAAACAAAAGAAGGAAGAAAATAAATGTGCTAGCTAAAAAATCCATATACTTATCATATAAGGGATATTTTCTTACATATATGTATAGATGTAATATACTACATTAATGATAGATATTGAGAAATTAATGGTGTGGTATTGAAGAATATATAAATAGAGGTGGAAGTTGATGAAGAGGGGAGTTCATTTTTCTAGTTCACAAGAACAATAATGTAGTTTAACATTTTTATTTTTATTTCTCTTTCTTCTTATTTTCTTTTCTTTGTAACGGTGTAATCTCTCCACTGGGGTTGAAGACAAAGCCAATTATTTTCAATAAGAAATTCTGGTAATCTCTAATAAATTATTCTTTTAGATTTAAATGTTTTATTAATTTCTCTTTAATAACAGCTTCATACTTTAATCGTTTTTGAATAGTCTTCGGCTATTAATCTTTTATAAGCGAAGGAGATTACATTGTTTTGGTAAAACAAAAGTTGTAATTACTATTTTAATCGTAATATATTCCGAGACATGAGATTGGTTTTGATATTGTCTTGAGTGATAATATGAATAAATTTTAGAGATGAATGAGCGTTTTATATAATTAAATTGGTGGAATATGAAAACCCTAGTTTCCTTTAATTGGTTATTTCTTTATCTTATTAGTTTTATATTTTCTAAATCCATTTATTTATTTTATCTTTTTAGCATAATTTAATTGTAAATTAAAAGAAGTAATTAATTAGTCTTTGTTGACGACCCGTACTTACATATTATCCAATCGATAGCACTTGCGGTATATAATTAAAATTCACATCAGTAAACCTTTGGGCCCAAGAGCTAGTGCCTTATCAAATTATGAGAAAGAAATGCTAGCAATTACTCAAGCAGTTACAAGATGGAGACATTATTTTCAAGTACATCATTTTATTATTCAAACTGATCATCAAAGCATCAAGTACATTTTGGAACAAAAAATTTCTATAATACTTCAACAAAAATGGTTGATTAAACTGCTAGGGTATGACTATGAAATCAAATACAAAAAAAGAGCTGAGAATAAGGTTGTTAATGCTTTGTCTAGAAGGCCATAATTGCAAGCTGAGTTTAATATGCCAGATGCTTCAAAACCTCTATGGGATCAGGACATTATCACTAGTTATGAGGACAACAACTTCTACCCCAACTTTTGATAAATCCTACATTTATTGAGCATTTTACCTTCTCTGATGGGATTTTAAGGTACAAAAATAGATTATATGTGGGAAGTGGAAATGACACCAGGCACACCATTATGGCTTATTTCCATTCTTCAGTTGTGGGAGGGCATTCTGACATTCAGAGCACTTATGTTAGAGCAAAGTCATATTTCTTTTGACCAGGTATGAAGAAGGATATTCTATTTTTTGTCTCCACTTGTGATGTCTATCAGAGAAACAAGGGAGAACATACTCACCCTGCTGGTTTGCTACAACCTCTTCCAATTCCATCACAAGCTTGGCAACACATTTCTATGGACTTCATTGAAGGCCTACCTGCAAGTGACAAGAAAATTGTGGTCTTAGTTGAGGTTGACAGGTTTAAAAAATATACTCACTTCATTGGCCTTGTCCACCCATTTACTGCTATTATTGTGGCAAGAGAATTCATCAATCAGGTATTTTAAAAAAACCGTGGTCTTAATTGTTTTGTTTTATATAAATTAGTATCACCCTCACTAAAAATAACACCCCCTTTATCAATCTTTGATTTGGTGACTAATTTTTTGCTTAAAATTTTCATTTATTGTTTTGACTTCTGTTATTATTGATTCTTTCTACTGTGTTAGAGTATATGTGTTAGAGTATAGGAACAATGTGGTAATTTTACCCACTTATTCATCAAATCCTTTCTTTCATACTCATAATTCATGATTCATATAGGTTGATGCCAAGATTAGCAGGGATAACATTTATAAGATCGGACAATCATAATGTATTAGAATTATTTATCATATATGTAGTAGTATTCCTTTATAAATCCTGACGTTTTGCAGGGCGACCCAAAAAGAAATTAGGACTACATAATAAAACAAAACATGGACATTTTAAAGTAATTTTAAAAATCCCTCATCCATCTAGTTTAATTAGTGTTAATTATTTCTATTAGTTGTTAAATTAGTTAAATTATAAATAATTAATTAATTAATTTTAAAAAAAAAAAATTTAAAATTTTTTTTTAAAATTTTTTTTGATAACTTTTTATGAAACTATTGTATAATCGGTAGTTTTGACAATTTCGATTACTACCAATTATTTAATAAGCCCCAAATGGAATTTTTTTTCTTTCATAATCGGTAGTTTTGGTAAAATAGTTACTACAGATTATAAAAGTAGCCATAGAAATAAATTTTTCCAAATTTAAAATTTTTCGAATTTTGATACTTTCGTAATCGGTAGTTTTGAAAAATTTATTATCTACCGATTATGAAAATAGGCCCAAAAATAAATTTTCTCAAACTTTAAATTTTTTGAATTTTTCTACTACCATAATCGGTAGTTTCAGAAAAATAGTTATCTACCGATTATGAAAGTAGCCCCAAAAACAATTTTACCAAATTTTGAAATTTTCGAATTTTTCTACTTTCATAATCGGTAGTTTCGGCAAATTAGTTATCTACCGATTATGAAAGTATCCCTAGAAATAAATTTTCCCAAACTTTAACATTTTCGAATTTTTCTACTTTCATAATCGGTAGTTTTGGCAAATTAGTTATCTACTGATTATGAAAGTATCCCTAGAAATAAATTTTCCTAAACTTTAAATTTTTTGAATTTTTCTACTTTCATAATCGGTAGTTTCGATAAATTAGTTATCTACCGATTATGAAAGTATCCCTAGAAATGAATTTTCCCCAACTTTAAAATTTTTAAAATTTTCTATTTTCATAATCGGTAGTTTCGGCAAATTTGTTATCTACCGATTATGAAAGTAGCCCCAGTAAAAAATTTTCTCAAACTTTAATTTTTTTGAATTTTTCTTTTACCATAATCGGTAGTTTCGGAAAATTAGTTATCTACCGATTATGAAAGTAGCCCTAGAAATAAATTTTCCTAAACTTAAATTTTTTGAATTTTTCTAATTTCATAATCGGTAGTTTCGACAAATTAGTTATCTACCGATTACGAAAGTAGTTCCATAAATAAAAAAAATACAAACTGTAAAGTTTTCAAATTTTTCTACTTTTATAATCGGTAGTTTCGGCAAATTAGTTATCTACCGATTATAAAAGTAGCCCCAAAAATAAATTTTTCCAAACTTTAAAATTTTTAAATTTTTCTACTTTCATAATCGGTAGTTTCGGTAAATTTATTATCCACCGATTATGAAAGTAGCCCCAGAAATAAATTTTCTCAAACTTTAAATTTTTGAATTTTTCTACTACCATTATCGGTAGTTTCAGAAAATTAGTTATCTACTGATTATGAAAGTAGCCCCAAAAATAAATTTTACCAAATTTTAAATTTTTGATTTTTTCTACTTTCATAATCGGTAGTTTCGGCAAATTAGTTATCTACCGATTATAAAAGTAGTCCCATAAATAAATAAATTTTTAAAAATAACTTTATTTATTTATTTTAGTTTACTTTTTTTAATAAAAAATTTAATTAATTTTAATTAATTTATTTATTTATTTTTGGATTAACATAAAAAAGTAAAGAAAAATAGTAATAAAAAAGAAATTATATAAAAAATATTATAAAAAATACTAAAAAATAATTTAATATATAAATGGTAGAAAAATAAATTAAACTAGTAAAAATAATTTAGTATTTTTATCATTTTAAAATATCCCTTATCCTTTATTCTTGATGGGTATAAAATAAATCGCCCCAAAATTTTTTAGGTCACCTTCAACAAAAAATTATACAGTTACAAGGAGAAATCATTCACAATTAAAACTTTTTGGGAAACTTTCATATTGCACTCACAAAGGACAAAAAAGCTTAAATAAACTTAAAAATGACCGAGTGGCAAGATGATGCCGATACATAATTGTCCTTGATACGCATATGTTTATACCCCGTTTGGTACTGAAGGTATCAAACCCACAAGACTGATAAAACTAAAGAAAATCAAAATACCCAAAAAGAATCCAAGGTTATAGGTGGTGTGGAAAATTTTGTAGAAAGGATTTGTGAGGCAACTACACGGTTAGCGGCGTCGCTGTAGTGAAGTCCATCCCAAACTATATTTTGTGTCACATTGTCGCACGTTGTATAGCCAGGTTGGCCACATGTTGCCTTCACGTTGTAATTGTTTGGTTCACCCCCAAACCCACAACAAGCCTTATGTGGTTTTGTAAAACCTAAACGAACATAAAAAGATAAGATCACTAAAAATTAAAACCTATTGAAAAAAAAAAAAAAAAAAAATTTTTATCTCTTACCCTAAGGTTGGAATATATTAAACTTAAACCTCTGGTATTATCATCTAACAACTTTACCATTGTATTATAGTGACACATGTATTGAGAGAGAATTTATATTTGCACCTACTTACCATATCTTTTGTAGTTGGCAAAAAGGTCATATTTGATGGTGTATATGTCAACATAGACAATGGTTGCGTCTGTAAATGTCGACCTCAATTCTTCACAAAGAGCCTTCAATCTTTTATTAAAAGCTACGGACACAACATTGTGAACCTTAAAACATCCGATTCGATCAAGATCCGTGTTGTTATGAGGGTGACGAGCAAGCTCTCTAGGGACACAACCTAGTGGTCCGGTGTTGGTGTATCCAAAATTCCTTGCCACCAAATTTATAAAGATTCTACATTCCTAAAATCAAAAGTCAGACAAGCCGAATGAAAACTTGAACAATTTATACATTACTGATAATGGTAGTAAGTACCTAACGGCTAATTTGATTTCTGCAAGTATTGATGGAATCTTTTTGATTACTGGTGGTGCAGTTAAGTTTGAGTGATATAGCGCACCTAGAAGATCGTTTTGTCCGATGTCAATCATGTAAAGCGCTCTGCTGAACCCGCTTTCGTCGATCATATCTTTATGACCTTCTGAGATGAGTTGCAGTGAACGGAGTTGGAAGTGAAAGAACTGTTTAACTTGCACGTCCAATGAAAAGGGGGCGTATAATTCAACGATAGTTTTTGAAGCGGAGATGGCGAAATTCGCGCCACCTCTGAAATCTGGTGCCAATGACTCCAAAAATGGGCTTAGAAATTTCAGCTTCAAACTTTCTCCTATAAGTACAACACAGATAGATGCACTTTTCACACAAAAATATTGCTCAAAATTAAACAAGTTATTAGCATCATTCGTATTGGTCAAAGTCTAGTGAATAAGATTGAGATCTTGAAAGGAAAGTGTGGTGATAATTAATGGGTACTTACAGAGGAAATCGATAATTAGGCGTCCATCACACCACCGGCTGGTACCCTTGAGGAAGAATGTATTACCATAAGGCAAACCGATATAGATACTGTTTATGTCAAAAATCTTTTCGACTAAAACAACCAATCAAATTCTCACATATCAATTAAAGGTTGAAATCGAGTAACAGCCAAACATCTTTATATTGATTTTATAAAATCAATTCTGTACGATACATAAAATCATTTCTGTACGATACATATGATCACCCAAATTTAACATTTTCGGTCTATGATCTTTACATTCTTCAATTAAGTACAAAAATCCTTACTTAATATAATCACTTCTCCTAGATTCATACCTAGAAATTTCTTCTCTTTCTCTCTAAGGTTTTTTTTCTATTTTTTCGACCCCCTCTTTGTTGTCTGGCTTCTTCTATTTATAGATTTATTTTACTGGGTCCCTCTTTGTGCAACTTGTCATTTTCTCTAGTCTGGTCATCGTTCCTTGATCGATTCTTCTTTGGGTCGATGCTCTCGTGTCATTTTATCCAGTCTTGTCGTCATTCTTGGATTGCCTCTTCTTTGGTTCGATCCATTTTATTTCGATGTACCCATCGTTCTTGTATTTCCTCTTTTATCTGGTGCGATCATGTAGTTGACAGATCACTCTTAATTGCTTCTTGGTTCGATGCTTTACATATTCAACACGTGTCTTCCTATCTTTATAGACTTCTGTTATGTCGATCATTAAAATAATTCGAGTAATTATTACTTTTACTTTCTCGATTATCAAAATAATAGAGTAATCATTATTTTTACTTTCTCGATCAGCTATCATTTAATGCTGTTTGTTTTATTCGATGTAATCCAACTTTCTCGATCTTATGTGTCCTTCATGCAATTCATCGTTCAGATGCTTCGTGTCTTTTCGATATTTGATATCTTTAATATTGATTGTGTGATTCTCGCTCTTTTTAATTTGGTTGCTTCCTATCTCGATCTTCTTCCACGTGTCATGCTTCTTTTATTTACTAACAATTTGCCCCCTTCTTCTCTTTTTTACAAAATCATCTAGCTGTAGATCCAAGATTTTGAAAAATGGAGAAGGACTTATCATTTTAACTTTTTTCAGTTTCTTTCTCGCACGTTATCCGAGTTTTCCGCTGGCATTAATTGTATTAGCATGTTACCGATTTTTCCGGCTCTGCATTTATTGTTTCTATACATATGATTGTGTCAGCTACACTTTTTTCGATAGAATCAAATCTTTACCGATTATTTCCTTTTCCAATTTTGTGGCGGTTTCAATTCTCTCCTTTAAATACCCTGCAACTTTTTACTGTCTTCTCATAGTTAATGCACTTTGTCTTCCTTAAACTTTTCAAATTTCCCCACTACTCAGGAGTTCTTTTCTCATCAATTGATTTCTTCTTTACTTTGATCCGACTATTGTTCACTTCTTTTCTTCATGTAAGTAATTTTTTCTTGACTTATGTTTTCTTTCCATGACTGAAATAACGGTTATCTTTTACACTGTAATTATTTCTAGATAATTTCTTCTCATATTAACTCTTTCTTATGCTTCTTTTCCTTCAGATTTTACACTATGCCTCATAGAAAATCTGATGCTACTGGTAATCAAGGTGAGAGCAGAAGATCGAGTAGGTCTTCTACTTCGAGATACGCCGTCTCTCGTCATGATTCATCCCCTGGTATTCCCACCCCGGCTGCACTTCGCACTGTACGTAATTTCACTCCTGATATTCCTAATCCTGCCCCCAAGAGTAAACAGGCATTATCTACTTATAGCTATCGATCCATGGATATCGAAGAATTCAAGAGAAAACATAATCTTCAAGGATTTAAAGTTTCCTTCTTAGATGATAATTCCGATATGTTGACCTATGATTCGATGAGAAATTTTCAATATAGCCATCACAGATTGTTAATTTCTGCTGGTGCTTTAGAGGCTGGCCTTCATCTCCCTTTGTATGAAAAGAATAATCCCTTCCAGTTCACAGTTCTTGCTACTCGCAATAGGGCTCCCCATACTCAACCCCGATCCATCACACAGTATAATGGTAATTGGTGGCGAATTCTTGATGAATGCTTTCTTCGCAGTGAGGGTCGCACCCGTCTTACTTGCTACATTCCCGATCCTTCAGAATGTATTCATTATACACCTGAGAATTTCCAGAATACTTATGGTGATGGCATCACTGTTAAAATTTTTGTTAAATGGAGTGTTAGCCCAGTTCGCAAATGTTCCAAAGGGTTTCCCTTACTTCGAGAATTTGATGACCCTAGAATTAAAATAGCTCCATATACCAAAGTCGATTTTCCTTCTAATGAAAGAATCCGTCGGGAACATGATTACAGATGGTATCGTACCCCTATTTTGATTGAAGGACCTTGGGTATATGGTGACATCCCTCATAATGAAATTCAACATCTTCGAAACTGTTTCCCGAATTATTGTCCATGGAGATTAAACTTTGATGATTATAGATTTGAGTACAAGGTTCGAATTTTTCATTTCATATTTTATTCTTTCAGATATATTGTATCGATCCTTATCTTCTTACAATGTTTGAACTTTTTTGGTTTCAGGTCGATCCTTCTTTTGATATCGAAGTTCCTCTTCCGTCATCCGAACGTAGTATTCAGATTGTCGAGGGTAGACAAAGGGTCGAACCCGCGGTTGAAGGTAAAGGAAAACGGAAGTTAGTGCTTGAAGCAGAGAAAAAGAAGAAAAAGCCCAGAACTCTTACAGCTGATGTTGTAGAAGGGATAACTTCATATTTACATAATGGAGAAGGAAGTTTTGTTGTTACTTTGTCATCGGAACAGCCCGATCCTATTGATGTTATTCCTGTTTCTTCGATTCCAGCTGAAATTGTGGTATCGGGACAATCCGATCCTATTGTTGCACCTACTTCTGGTACTTTAACTGATTTTTATAATATTATTTCCCCACTACCTTTTGATTTTGTGTTTGATACCCCCGTACCTGATAATGGTACATTGGTAGTTTTTTCTGGTTTTCCTCAAGAAGAGGGAGATGATGTTGTTATTGATGAAGATATTGTTGATGTAGTGAATGAAGTATCTCATGTTGAAGAAGAGAATTCGTTGGGAAAGAATAATGCTGAAGTAAATCCAGCCGATGGTGTAGAAAATGTGAATGTTGAAGTTGATGTCTCTCTTGAAGAAGCAAATGAGATTAGCAATCGTACTGAAAGAGAAACTTCTCCTCCTTCTAGTACGACCGCTCCTTGTGTTTCGATCCCTACTGAAGTTGAAGGTACTGCTGGAGTATTTTCGGAACCGATCGTACCTATTGAGGCTTTGGTTCGATCTTCTCCTATTACTGTTGAGGTTGATGCTGAGATAAATGTTAATCCCTCTATTCAGAAATCTCTTTCTGATCAAAATTCCGATGCCAGAACTGATGAAGGTTTTAATCTAATCGGTGATGAAGAAGAGGCTTATAAATGGTTTCTTTCTCAGGGACTTTTGAATACTTCAGCATATCCTGACATTCTTAAATCTGATACCGGTTCCATGTCTCGGTTACGGGATTCTCTTAGTGCGATCCCTATAGATGAGACTCAGGATGCATGGTCTAAGAACGATATTCTTGAGCAAACATTTCCTTTGAATCCTCTGTCTTCCTTCACTGAAGTTTTAGCTATTGCTGAAAGTCCATTATACTCTCTTCCACAGCAAGCCTTGGCCTAGCTTCAATATGGTACCAACTGTTTGTTTAGTGCTTTTAAATTTTTATAAGGCTCGGGCCACTATGTTGGGGTTACTATTCAAGAGTGAATCAAATAGAATGAAACAAGGGAACGATGTGTTACAACAAGCAAATGATGATTTGAGACAACAAAATAGTCTTCTTCAACAGTAACTTCAACAATTTCAACAACACAATGACCAACATCAGCAGCTACAGGAACGACTCCAGATTACTGAAGTTCAAAATCAAGATCTTCAGAATCAAAATCAAGGTTTATTTTTCATTCTTCTTTCATTTTTATTTTATTTACTTATATGAAAAATTTAAATTTTATCCTGGGTCCAGTGGAAAACTTGGAAACCTTATTTAGGTACGATCGTAGAATGGCACAATTAAATGATCATGCAAAGGAAATCTTCAAAGAGATGAATGTGGTTAGAGAAAAACTAATTCAATTGAACAATAGTTTTGATTTAGCCACTTGGAGGCGTAATAAAGCTGAATCCAAATACAAAGAAGTTGTAAAATTGCTATCTCTGAAAGAAATAGAGTTTAAATCTGTTGTTAGAGGTACATTTTTAGTTTACCTGGTTATTTGGCTTATTATGCCATAAAATTCATCTAATATTTTCTTGTATTTTCAGAACTTGAGAGAAAATTCAATGAAGCTAAGGATCGAGCAACACAAGCAGAAACTGAACTCAATGCTGTGAACGATACAGTGAAAAACGTCATTAAAGATTTACAGATTTCTGAAAATAATGTGACTCTTGGTGCAACAAAAATTCAGAATTTACAAGCTCAACTGGCTGTTGAGCTTTCCAAGATTGAGGCTCGTGAACGAGAAATTGTATCCTTGCGTTCTAAATCTGAAGGATTAACTACAGAATTAATTAAAGAAAAAGATCAAAGATTACGTCTTGATGCTCAAATAGAAAAAGATCAACAAAAGATCGAAGAGCTTCAAAAAGAAATCAACTTTGGGCGTGACTTTGTTCATTGGGTTAGACAGGATGCTAAAGCGAAAATTGCGATGTCCTTCAATACTGCTTTAGATCGTGCACAATCCGATCCTTCAGTGCTTAGTAAGCGTGCTGCTGTGCCTACAGTTCCCCCTCCACCATCGCGATCCAGTCTGCCCGATGCTTGATTATGTTCTTTATAATTTCATCTATTGTTGGCTTCACCATCTTGTACTTTGTCTATCTTTCAAGAATTTTCTTTCGTAACCTTTTGATATGTTTTTAATGTTGTTCCCTGCACAAGAAAATTTGATTAAGTAATCTTTTTGGCTATCATATGACTTTCCGATTACCATGAATTGAAGTACTTTTTACCTCAAATCATGTTGTTCGAGATACCACACATACGAAATAAACCCGAGCCAGGGGTAAGATACAGGGTTGGTCCCGAACTGTACTTCGAAAATTGATAAACCAATAATTAGGAACCCCTTCTTTATAAGAATTTCATTGTTAGTGAAATTCTTTAAGGATGTTTACCTTTTGTATATGATTGTGTCGTCAATCGCAACGTCATCCAGAATATGATGTTCCTGGAATAATTTTGAGCGCTCAAAGTATATGAAATTCCGGGATTAATGGAATTTTGATTAATAATCATAGTATTTTCCAAGATATGATGTTCCTGGATTCAAAGTATATGATATTCCGGGATTAATGGAATTCTGATTAATAATTACAGTATTTTCCAAGATACGATGTTCCTGGAGTGATTAAATTATAAAAGAAATTACTGAATTAGTTGGCTATGTACCTGCCTTTTGTGTTAACATTGCATTGTTATTCATGGATAGTAAAGCTTTAAGTATTGTGCATTCCATGGATGCTGTAAAACTTCTCCTCGCATATTCTGGAGATAGTACGATCCTTGTCCCGCTGACGCTTGAATTATGTATGGATCATCCCATGTTGGTGCGAATTTTCCTGTATTTTTATCCCTTTGGTATTCCGTTATTTGTCGTAGGACATATTGGCCTTGGACAAAGTTTCGTGATTTTACACGTTTATGTTATTCTCGAGCTAATCCCCTTTGATAATTTTCCATCTTCTGGAGTGCCACCTTTCTTTTTTCTTCCAAGTCATCCAATTTTTGTAACATACGATCTGAATTAAGATTTTTCTCCCATGCTTCTTTTCTGGTTGTAGGTAAAATAACCTCTGTTGGTATTACTGCTTCCGTTCCATAAGTAAGAAGATAAGGTGATTCTCCAGTTGAAGTTTTTCTTGTGGTTCTATATGCCCATAATGTATTATGTAACTGTTCGCACCACTTATTATAATATCCATCCAATGTTTTCTTCAGATTTGTTGCGATTGTTTTATTTGTGGATTCTGCTTGCCCATTGCTTTGTGGGTAGAAAGGTGTAGACTTATGCTTTTGAATATTATACGTTTCAAATAACATATCGATATTCTTTCCTTGGAATTGTCTTCCATTATCAGAAACTATTTCTGCTGGAATCCCAAACCTACAAATGATATTCTCGAATAGAAATGTAAAAACATCAGTGTCTCTGATTCGTGCTAATGCTTTCGCTTCTACCCACTTGGTGAAATAATCGGTAGCCACAATTAAATATTTTCTTTTCTTTGTTCCTTCAACTAATGGTCCAACTATATCAACTCCCCATTTTGCAAATGGCCATGGACTAAGTATTGAATTTAATTCTGTAGCTGGTGCTTTGATTTTCTTACCAAATCGCTGACACTCTTCGCACCTTCGAACCATTTTTTCCGAATCTTTTAGCATAGAAATCCAGTAATAACCCTGCATTTTGGCTTTGAACGCTAGCGGTCGTCTTCCACTGTGATTTCCTGCATCTCCATAATGTATTTCTTTGAGAATTCGTAATCCTTCTTTTTGCGATAAACATCGAAATAATGGTCCAAGAAAAGAGTGTCGATAAAGAATTTCATTCCTAAGTTGGTAACTGTTTGACTTAAGTTGAATTTTCCTTGCTTCTTTAGAATCTGTTGGTAACACTTTATTTTGTAAATATTGATGTATCGGGACTCTCCAATCTGGCTCACTTGGTTGGTCATCTTCTTGTTGCGATGTAGATGTGGCACTTTGTATTGCTGGGTCATCGATACCATCTTCTTTTATATTATTTAATGCTTGTGCTCTCATGGACGGCTCATATATTCTCCCAATTTTTAGTGCTTTAGTAGTTGGATCATTTATCATGGATGAGATATACGCAAGTGCATCCGCATGTCGATTCTTTTCACGGGACAGATGTCGAAAAACAATATTTGGAATATGAATTGTTAAGTTTTGTACAAGATTTTTGTATCGTTCCAAGTCCTCATCGACCGTTTGATACTTTAACTCGATCTGTCTAATTACCAGCTGCGAGTCACTTTTGAGTCTAACATCACTTATTCCTAGTTCAATAATGAGTTTGAGAGCATGGACCACTGCTTCATATTTTACTATGTTATTCGTATGATCTTCGAACTCAAGACGAAATGAATGTACCATGCGTTCTCCCCTTGGTGCTGTAATCACGATACCTATTCCTGCTCCTTCTTTATTTCGTGCCCCATCAACAAAAACTTCCCATCGTCGTGAATTATTTGAATCCAGAATATCTAATGGATCTTCTTCTTCACACCCTGGTAATCCTTGAATTTCATATTCTTCCTCAATTGGAAAATCTGCCAGAAAATCAGCTAGAATTTGAGATTTCTGCGCAGTTTGTATCTCATAAATAATGTTGTGTTGTTCCAGCTGAGCATTCCATTTTGCTATTCTTCCTACTTTTCCTGTATTCTTTAAAACTGACTCCAATGGTGCTTTGGTTAATATACGAACATAATGAGTAAGAAAATAAGTGCGTAACTTCTGAGTAGCAAATACTACTGACAAAATAAGTTGTTCAATCTTGGTATAATTTCTTTCTGCTGAATTCAGAGTCTTGCTGATGTAATATATTGGTTTTTCAATCTTCTCATTTGTTCGTACCATTACCCCACTGATTGCATTTTCTGTTGCCGCTATGTACAAAGTTAATATTTCTTCTGGCTCTGGTTTTTGCAATGCTGGCAACGTGGCGAGATGTAATTTTATACTTTGAAATGCTTGTTCACAACGATCGTTCCATTCAAATTTATTTTTCTTCTTAAGTACATCAAAAAAGGGCTTGCATCGTTCTGATGATCTCGCAATGAACCTACTTAATGCAGCCAAACACCCATTTAACTTCTGTACACTTTTTATACTGTTTGGTGATGGCATATCTGTTATTGCTTGTATTTTTGCTGGATCAACTTGAATTCCATCTTTTGTAACCAAATATCCCAAAAACCGCCCTGAAGTAACACCAAAAATACATTTCTCTGGATTTATTTTCATTTTATATTTTCGTAATGCACCAAAAATTTCAGCCAAGTTCTGTAAATGATCATCAGATAATTTACTTTTCACTAGCATGTCATCCACATAAACTTCCAAAGTTTTTCCGATCCATGGTTTGAATATCGCGTCCACTAAACGTTGATATGTTGCTCCTGCATTCCGTAACCCAAATGGCATTCTGGTGTAACAATACAATCCACGTGGAGTAAAGAACGATGTGTGTTCCTGATCTGCTTCTGCTAATGCTATCTGATTGTATCCAGATTGTCCATCCATAAATGATAACATCTCATGTCCTCCAACAGCATCTACTAATTGGTCGATGTTCGGGAGCGGATAACTATCTTTTGGACATGCTTTGTCTAGATTAGTAAAATCTATACAAATTCTTACTCCACCGTTCTTTTTCGGGACAATCACCATATTAGAAATCCATGTGGGGTATCGTACTTCCCGAATGAATCTTGCACTTAAAAGTTTAGTTAATTCTTTTTCCACTGGTTCATGGTATTCTGGTGCGACCTTTCGTATCCGTTGGCGAAAGGGAATTGCATCAGGACGTATTTTTAATTCGTGCTGTACGATACTGGGATCGATCCCCGGCATATCTTCCATTCTCCAAGCGAACACATCTACAAATTCACAAAGCAATTTAACTAACTGTTGTTCCAAATCTGTTTTTATTAACATCCCAATTCGCACTTGTTTGGGCAATTCTGCAGTGCCGATATTTATGACTTTTGTTTCCTCTACTGGGGTGAAGACTGGCTTTGGAATCCCAATTGGAGTTGGGGTCCCCTTTAATTGCCACATCGTCCCTTTCTGATGCTGGTTTTCCAGACTTTCTTGATTCTGGCTGCTCTCTCCTTTTTCACTTTCTGTATTATTTTTTGCATTCTTTTCTAAATATCGATTTATTTCTTCTTCCTTTGCTTTAACTCTTCGTTCTTTTTTCTTTTTATGTTGTAAATGCTCCCGTTCCTCATTTATTCTTGTCTCTGCCATTATACAGAATTTGGCATCTTCTTGATCACCCTTTATCTCCATCTCTCCTTGTGGTGTTGGAAATCGTAAATATTGATGATAAGTTGATACTACACCCTTCAATTGATGAACCCATCGTCTTCCAATTATAGCATTGTATGGTGATGGTGCATCCACAACACTAAACCTTGTCAGAATGTTGATCGGTCCCGCTGATACTTCAAGATCAATATCTCCCTTTGGTTTGGAAGAGATTCCATTAAACCCATAAATGATGAATCGTGACGGGATCAACTGATCTTCTTTAAAACCCATTTTACAAAATGTATTGATGAACATCACATTTAATGAACTGCCCCCATCCAAGAGTATTTTCTTTACATTCCAGCCTGATATCAATAATGTTAACACAAGAGGATCATTATGCATTTCGATTTCTTGGTTTACTTCTTGTGCAGAAAATGTCAATGGATGTGCCATCCAATCTTCCCATAATTCTACCTGCCTTCCTTGAACTCTAAAGGCCTCATGGTTCCGAATTCTCTTACATAATTTCTTGTTAATTGCTACATTCAAATCTGTATCATACTTTTCCGCATATGATATCATATTAATTGTTTGTTTGTTATACGGAATATGTATTGCTTTGCCTTCATCATGTTTCTTTGTTGGTTCAACTTTCTGAACAAATTCGTTTAACTCTCCAGCATCGACCATTCTTTGTACTAATGCTATAAAATTTCTACAGTTGTTTGTTGTATGCCCTTTATAGCTATGGTACTCGCAATAGTCTTTTGAATGTTGCGTAAACTCCGGTTGATTACCCTTTGTTATTGGCCATTGAAAATCTGGCCGATTCTTCAAGATGTTGAATAATCTGAAATATGAAACATTAAGCTTGGTAAAAGTTCTTTCTCGAAATTGCTGAGCAAAATTTTTTCCATTCCCTTGTCGAGGATGTTTTAATTCTCTTGATTCAAATCTTGGAAGAAATTTCCTTTTCTGTTCTGGTAATTCTTCAACTGAATTTGTTCTCCTTGTATTTCCTTGGCTTCTTGAATTAATTCTCGATCCTTGCTCCTGTATATCTTGGAGCCTTGCACACGTTTCTATTATTTCTCTCAATTTGCCTTCAGTTTTTGGATTATTTCGGTGAATGTCAACAAAAAGTTGGCTTTTCCGATCAACAATCCCCCATTTGTAATGGTTTATAGCTGTTATTGGGTCTAATTCACCTATTGCTTGACATATTGAATGCCATCTAGCTGTATATGATCGGATCGATTCTTCTGGCCAAGATATTAAAGAATAAAGCCTGTCCTCCCCTGAGTCAACTGGTCTGTTATACATGTATGCTTCTAAAAATTTCCTCACCAATTGTGCATAGTTATGGATAGAATTTTCCGGTAATCTGTCGTACCACAATAATGCTGTCCCTGTTAAACTTGATGGAAAACATCTACACATGATTGCTTCATGATCGTCCCATCGTGACATCACTCGGTTATAATACTTTAAATGTGATGTTGGATCCTTGGTACCATCATAACATTCGAACACTGGAATATTATATTCTCTCGGTAATGACACACATGTCAAATGTTGTGCTAACGGTGTTCGTTTTGCTTCTTTCAATACCTCTTCTATTCTTCCAGTCTTCATTATTATTTTGGTTCCCAGAATTAGCGTCTTGAGACATATTTTTCAGAACCTATTGTTTCTTAACTATTTTTCGCCTTGCTGATTGCTTTCCTTTCTCGATATCTAGAAAATTTTCAGAAAGTCAGTCAAATGAACTCTTACACATCAAAATCATAAGAGATCCTATTTATTACTTTAACTGTAAATTCTTCCTATCACAAATCTGATTTTTCCCACTTCATAAAATCCTTTGTTTCATATTCTTATCTACCTTTTCAAACATTTTTCATGTTAATAAAACATGCTTATGTAAATAAACTTTACACTCATTTTTTGTATCTTGCAAAATTGAATTTTCCAACCTTTTCTTTTAAATTCTTTCAACCATATCCGCTCTTTTCTTAATAAAAATGTTTCTTTCTTGGACGATTTAGTTTTGAAATTAAAACCTTTTTTCCTTCATCAGGTAGGATAAATCCTTTAATCGTCCCTGTTTCTAGCGCCAAATTGTTTATGCCAAAAATCTTTTCGACTAAAACAACCAATCAAATTCTCACATATCAATTAAAGGTTGAAATCGAGTAACAGCCAAACATCTTTATATTGATTTTATAAAATCAATTCTGTACGATACATAAAATCATTTCTGTACGATACATATGATCACCCAAATTTAACATTTTCGGTCTATGATCTTTACATTCTTCAATTAAGTACAAAAATCCTTACTTAATATAATTACTTCTCCTAGATTCATACCTAGAAATTTCTTCTCTTTCTCTCTAAGGTTTTTTTTCTATTTTTTCCGACCCCCTCTTTGTTGTCTGGCTTCTTCTATTTATAGATTTATTTTACTGGGTCCCTCTTTGTGCAACGTGTCATTTTCTCCAGTCTGGTCATCGTTCCTTGATCGATTCTTCTTTGGGTCGATGCTCTCGTGTCATTTTATCCAGTCTTGTCGTCATTCTTGGATTGCCTCTTCTTTGGTTCGATCCATTTTATTTCGATGTACCCATCGTTCTTGTATTTCCTCTTTTATCTGGTGCGATCATATAGTTGACAGATCACTCTTAATTGCTTCTTGGTTCGATGCTTTACATATTCAACACGTGTCTTCCTATTTTTATAGACTTCTGTTATCTCGATCATTAAAATAATTCGAGTAATTATTACTTTTACTTTCTCGATTATCAAAATAATAGAGTAATCATTACTTTTACTTTCTCGATCAGCCATCATTTAATGTTGTTTGTTTTATTCGATGTAATCCAACTTTCTCGATCTTATGTGTCCTTCATGCAATTCATCGTTCAGATGCTTCGTGTCTTTTCGATATTTGATATCTTTAATATTGATTGTGTGATTCTCGCTCTTTTTAATTTGGTTGCTTCCTATCTCGATCTTCTTCCACGTGTCATGCTTCTTTTATTTACTAACAGATACCGGAGGCGGGGATGTATCCACCGGTATCCGAGTTCGAATCTCCAAAATTAAACAAAATGGGTGATGTTGATTGCAAAGTGTGATGGAACTGAACAAAGAAAATACAGAGAAAAACATACAAGAGAGTAAAAGATCTCATATCTTATATCTTACTACTTCAGCACTAAGAATTTATTATTCATCATAACTCAAGAACAGATTACCTTATAAGATCAAATATTGAGAAATTATTAGCTGCATTCTTTATTAATTAAATTAAAGGCCTAGTTAATCAGTTTTTAGCGTTAATTTCTTGGCAACTTTGTGTCAAGTTAAAGCCTGACAATAAGGGTGTAAATGGATGGATACAGGGTGGGTTCGGGGCACTTCGGTTCGGTATTTAATCTATCCGACTCCCTCTCTACTTTTAATATTTCGGTTCGGTACGGTTTGGAAAACACTATTAAAAAGATGGAACCTTATCGGTTTGGGGTGAATTCGGTTAGGGTCCATTCTGTTCGGTATCAGTTTTGAACCAACAAAAATCTACCATTTTAATATTAAACACAAAAATTAAACACACAATAGATTAAATAACAACATCAGTAGAGTTTAGTAGACTACAAAGCCTGTATTATTTGCATTTAAATGGTTTCATTACGTGCAGTACATGGATTATATATATATATGCTCTTTGATTTTCTGTGCTTGAAACCATTATCTACTAAATTTAAATTTGTTATTCTTTTTGTGATAAATCATTTGAAATTTAGGATCGGAGATACCGTTGCATTTGCCACATTTTCATCAGTCAATCCGGCTATTTCTTTCAGCGGTTTCCACACAAATTTTCTCCTGTTTCATTCGTGTACACTGTTAACACCATATTATAACAGCAGACAGATTTTGGGAGATTAAAAGAAGAAGAAAAACAGTGAGAGAAATCATAATTTGTGGGAATTCTCTTAGTACAAGTTTCCACATTCTGCAATGACTTTTACTTTGGGTCGGAGAGTAGGCAACAAAGCAAGAAATTGCAATTCCGATTTCGACGGTACCTATTTAAACATACATAGTTGAAACGGTTTTGTAATGGGTTGTGTTGGCCATGTTCCAACCACCAAAAATCAGACTTTGAATCGTCTCAATCAGGGCCTCGCGAGTGTACATACGTAACTAGAAGTATATATGTAATAGTATCGGTTCGGTTCGGTTGGTTCGGGAATGGGAGAAGCAAAACCGAACCCGAAACCTGTTCATGTTCGGTTCGGTTCGGGATCACAGGTTCAGCTTCGGTTCAGCAGCGGTTCGGTCAATATCGGTTACGGTTCGAGAGTTTTTTCGGTTCAGTTCGGTTTTCGGTTAATCCGACCCACCCCATATGGGTATAACACTATCCGTATATAGATCTGAAAATTCTATACACTATACGAATTCGATTTAAAATATGAACAGATATAGTTTTTTATTTCATTTTTATAGGTTTAAAAAATACATATTTATATATATAATTTCAGTATGAATACCTTTTATATCCGAATTTATATTCAATTAGTTGTATTTTTTGATAAAAAATTTGAATATTTCAATTTAAAAATAATTTTTAAATAATATTTAATATTTCGAATGCAAAACGGACTATGGAATTTTTACGCATCCATCGATATCCTTATTTGATTGACATTTGTCACTTATATAATTGGATCTTATCGGTGACTTTAAGTGATATTTTTTTTTATATTTTAATCCTATAAATTCATTAGTGATTTAAATAACATAGTTCTTATTTGTGGACTTTTTTCCCCTTAAATATATACGGTCCGGATCAGATAAAAACGTGATTACTGAAATTACATAAGTTAGACTTAGAGATGCAGTTATCACAATGAAATTTGTATATAGAAATATATAAAACAGAGTCAAGTGGATATTAAAATGAGATTTACAGAAATATATAAAACAAAGTCAAGTTGATAACCATCTCGTTAATCAGATTTTGGAGTTTTGTGGCAAGTTGAACATTTGATACTCAACTTGTATCGATGGGAATCAGCGACTAATAAGGAGATTCTAGGTGGCAATGTTGTTGGCCTTGGAACTTATGGGAGGAACCGAGGAAGAGAGGGTGTCGGGGTGTGTGAATAGGACTGGTTCTCCCTCCCGATAGTTTACACTTTCCTACCTATTCACTCACGATGCGGTTCCTTTTCTTTTTCTTTTTAAAAGGAAGATAAATTATACTCCTTCTGTTTTTATAAAAATGTTATTATTATTTTTCACTTTAATCTAAAAATAGATCAAATTGAAAAAGTGATATTAACATTTTTTAGAAACGAAGGGAGTAATACTGTATATCTGGTTCTGAAAAAAAAATATTATCATGTTTTTCATTCCAGTAAGAAACACGAGGGAGTACTAGATGAAAAGTCAGATTAGATAGAATATACATCTACCCCATGCTATCAGTAGCCCAGTCGGGGAGAGAGTGATTCCATTTTTCAATACTAATTAAACTAACAACAAGTTTTACTATATAATAAGTTATATCATTAGTTTATCGCGGAACACAAGAAATTTTGCAACTCTTATCTCATATAGTGACGGAGTCAGGATTTTTTATTGGATGGTGCACTATGAAAAAAAAATTATCCTTTAACTAGCCTTGTTCTTTTTAGTACGCAAATCATAATAGCTTGCATCATACATAATAAAAGAAAAAATAAGAAGAAAAATAAATTATTTTATTACGTTAAAAAAATCAGTTGTTCACAATAACAATGATACAAAGATTTCTAAAGATAAAAAGAAAAACTAATAATCTACGAACAAAAACTAGAAAGCTTAACACATCTTTAGCCAAAAAGCATGTAAAAACGAATTCATAATTGTCGTCTCCGGATTTTTATTTTCTGAAAGCGTTCCATGATTAACTCATCACTTACTGTCTTAAAAATTACTCTCCCAATATATAAACTATAATTTGAGGATTACCCGATTAGAGGCTAGACGTTACATCAATCTTGGGTGGTATGATAAGGGATATCACAGTGTTCAGAAAAACACTAAAGAAAATTATTATGAATGCATAATAACAGGTGTGCGCGTATCGCAATATGAACGGACAAGTGCAAGATAATAACATGGCCCCAAAGATGAATAAGATACTATCGGAACATATGATTAACCCACCACCTATTTTATCTCACTACGAGGAGAACAAGGATCAATGATCAAGGGCAAAGCTAGCTGGTATCTTAAGGACGTGGTCGTTGTCTGGTCTGGTCAGGTCAAACGCGTGTTGGATTAATCCACTCAGAATTTAATGCAACAGGGAAATGGCGGAGCACGTGGCATCATCTGGATGTAGTAGGTGAACGATGGAAAAAGATACATATCAAGTTAAGGTCATTAGGACTTGATGTACCGAAAAATAACGAAGAAGTCTTGGGCCAAGATAAAGTTTATAAATATCCAACTTAAATTCAAAGCTCAGGCCATGCAAAATAAGAGAGAAAAATAACAAAGCTCAAACTTGTAACCAACAGTTAGAGAAAAAGATCATTATTTCGTAGATCTATTATATACTAAATAGTAGAAAGTGATTCAATACTTCGTAATCCTGCTCAAACCCTAAATACAATCATATAACTCATTACCCCGTGGATATAGGAGAAATCTGAACCACATAATCTTGTATGTGTTTTGATAACTTAGTTGCACTTATATTATTAGCTTCACTTAGTATTATGGTTACTTAGCTATAGAGTTACTTAGCTATAGAGTAACTTGGATCATATTGTGCTCAATTGTATCTCTATTGCTTTATATTCCGAACGTGTATTTATTACTTAGTATTTGTCCAGCTAAGTTATCTATTCTCACGTGGCATAAGATCTTCGAGCAGATCTCATTACATAGATTATATGGAAAAAAATAATAATCACGGTTTGACGCTAAAAATAAGGATCTGTTTGTATTGAAAATCTCCCTTTTTATTTTTTGATATTTTATTATCTTTTCTAATATTAGATCTTTATCTGAATGTTTTCTACTTTTTTTGTTTTCTTTATTCCAAAAACTTTTTTCAAATGAGGTGAAGGGGATTGTGCCCCTAGCCAGATCTACAATACGAAGGGTTGATCTCATTTTCTAGTGAAGATTTTCCTTTATTTGAAAAAGTTTTTGAGTGTCCAAATATCAAAAGGATATGAACTGTCAGATCTACATGTTAGCAATAAATTTTTGGGTTTATTTGACTTCGGTACCTGGGTTTTGTCCAGATTTTGTGTTCTTACTTACATTTGTCCAACGTTAGACTTTAGTACCTGGAATCACTGTTCACCCTTTAAGACCCGTGAAATGATGACGTGTCATTTTTTCCGTCAATTAAATTTGAATTACTAAAAAAAAAAATTTTGCTAACAATGACAAACCAAGTCCCTAACGGTTAAGATCTACGGTTTATATTAGATCTTGTTCCATCCCAAAGATGAACGATTAAGATCTACCTAACTAATATAACATCCCAAAACGATTCCATCTATCAGAGAAATTGGCTTCTCCACCTCCATCTATCATCTGCTTCTCCTCCTTCATCTACTTCAGCTAGTTTCCCTTCTTTTTCGCCTTCATCTATCATTTGCTTCTCCGCATTCATCTAGTTTCCCTTCTATCTCTTCACCGAGCATCACCATAACCCAGTCGTCAGCTAGTTTCCCTTCTTTTCCTTTAGGTCAGGCTCAAGAACTAGAAGTTGCACCCTATTTCTCGCGGACAGTGGACCATGAGATAGGGGTAAAGAAGAAGAAATTCAGATGGGTTTTGTATGGTGGCCGGAATTGGTGACTTTCGAAACCGATAGAAGAAGGGAATAATGGGTTTTAGTTGAGATGAGGAAAATGGATATGTGAGCGAGAGAAGGAGGTGCCATCGAGAATGAGAATGAGATGAAAGTGGGTTTGTGGCTCGAGTCTGCTATTGAGATCAGTTTGAAGAGGAATTGATTGTTTCATATTGGAATATAACTATGGGTTTGTTTCAGATTCGAAGAGGGATTGAGTGAAACGAGTTCAGATGATAGACTGATGGGTTTTGATTAAATGGTCTCTGAGCTTGATAAAAAAAAGAATAGAGAGATGGGTTCAATCGAAGACATGAGTTAGGCTGAGTTCGTGATGCTGAGTCTTATCCAAGAATTGTTCGTGCCATAAAATAGGAAGAAGAGAGGAAAGAAGTTGCCATCTATTGGAGTTGCGTGAATTGAGTGCTGAATTGAGATTGTTTGAATGAATTTATTGAATGGATTAATGTTAGAATTGCAGGGAAGGAATGAAATTGTGGAGATTTCAATATACTACCTGTAGACAGCTCTCATCAGTTTGCATAATGCACATTTAGTGCTTGAAAAAATGCCCAAATTGTCATCTTTGAACCACCAGGTCTGCCATGGTTTGATGGCTATGTAGGAGGGTTGTTTGGAAGTGGCTAGGAGATGTTTCGTGAAGTGGGTACTAGGTGTTAACTGGTGTTACCACTCTTCTGAAGCTCTTGATACAATTTTTTTTATCTTGTTTGCTTATGTTAAACAAGCAGGGCGAGATGCCAGTTTTAGAAGTCCGTAAGTACGGGGTGTGGCTTTTATCCAAGAATGTGAGTATAAACCAAAGAGATGTTCAAATCAGTATTGCTTTACTGTGGCATTTTACAGAATTTTCAGGCATTTCTTGGGTGCAGAATCTACAAACTAGACTGAGCCTCTGGTAAGGTAGCATTTCTTGGCACTTTACGATCGAATTGTATCCATAGAGATGTTCGAGGTAAGCAATTTATTGAGCCTCTAGTAAGGTAGATAACTATTGAAGGTTTTGTTTCGGGTGTTGTTCATCCTTCGAGCAGATTTCCTCCAGCACCTTCTATTCCTTCTGGCCACGGAAGGCTTGCAGGTTCTGCAAACCTTCCTGGAAAATTCTCACTGAATCCTTCCACCACCCCTGCAAGCTCAACCACTGGCTATGATCATGTTATAAACTCCCGTTACAAAGACAACTCCACTTCAACAGTACGACAACTCAGGTGTGTGGATAAATGGGCTTACAGGTTCAAAAACAGTATCGGCAATTCCTGCTAGCACATATTTCAGCTTCAAGGGTCGGGGTCAAGGCCAGGTTCAGGAAGAATGCAGGTATGCTGGATGTCTCTCCTATTTGAATTTGTGTTTTTTCATTTTTATAGTTTATCCTGTAATAGACAAGTAACTTCAAATTTTAAGAAAAGTAGAATTTGTATATACATGTGATAGAACATGAATGCAATTCTTCTGTACTTTAAAACTCAATGGTTGTCTTCCTTAGTTACTGATCACCAAGCCGGCTTGTTGTCTTAGTATCTGTTTCGATGGTATGACACGACAAAAAAAAGTCCGAGGAGAACTTTCTTGTTGCCATGGGTTTTATAAGTTAATTGTGGATGCATGATGTATGTTTGAATGAAAATTTGCATGAAAGGAGTTTGGAATGGTCGGAATTACGGCCGGATTGTTGCCTGAATCACCACCAGGTTGATAGTGGTGGTGTTCATGTTCATATGTGTAAGCCTGTGTGAATTAATGTCTTCAAATCCGACCGTTGGATCTGAAGAATCATAGCCCTAGGATGTATAAGAAGGCATGTGAGTTTTAAAACACTCACGCGTTAACGGCGCCGTTAACGGCGTTAAGTATTAATTTTTTTAAAATAAATCTAAACGGAAGTCAGTACTTTAACTTTGCGATCCATAGTGAACAGTGATTCCAGGTACTAAAGTCTAACGTTGGACAAATGTAAGTAAGAACATAAAATCTGGACAAAACTCAGGTACCAAAGTCAAATAAACCCTAAATTTTTCTATTAAAAGCACTTTTGAAAGCTTTAAAGTCGGATATTCAGCCATTACATGGAAAAATCTTTGTTATATTTGATAAGTTATGTCCCTTTGAAGAAA
>JAJJMC010004815.1:2299178-2352272 GCA_023531435.1 Papaver californicum
GAAAATCTCAGTGAAAAATCAAGGAGAATGGTACAAGAACTTTTCACTTCCCATTGTTTATAGGTCTGATTTAGGGTAATTTATGAGCTAAGTCTCAAACATTAAATAACTTTATTAAATTCGAACCCAGAAAATTTGGATTTACTAGTTCGGCTAAGGTTTAGCATTTCAGATTTAATCCCCTTCTTAGCAGGATAATCAAGTCCATACCATAATATGTATCCTTTTTCATTTTCCAGGAAGATAAAACGAAGACATAAAATAGCCCAACAATGCTCCATCAATATCGAGGCATGCTCCTACACAAAGGACAATCATATATAAACTTTGATGGCACAGACGAACCAAGGGAATGACGTGGAAGACGTCTAATGCACTATAACACGAAGGCTAGTAGCCAACCGACCCCAAGCTCCGCTAGAAGGGATGGGGCAGACCCCCGGGATGTCAATATTGTCGCTACCGCCGGTAGCACCGGGTTGTGAAGGGGTGATTAATCCAGCAGCAGATCCGCAACTAGGATAATTAGGGAACCAAATGCCACCATTGGTGGATCCCGACGCACCCATCGTGGAAACTTTGGGAATTATAGCACCGGGTAAATGATACCATGAACATTAATTACACCGCAAAGGGGAGGAGCATCCAGTGTGGCCCAAATGGCAATGCAACTGGCAGTGCTGTTTAAAAGCAACAAGGAGAACGAAGATGCAATGCATGTCTTAGCTCAAGAGAATAAAACATTGAAAGATTTACTAGAGAATAGAGTAAAGGTGTCTCATACCCAACTCCTTCGGAGATGAGATGGCCAAGAAGTTGTATCCAAAGCACAGGAGGATCAAAGAGTTGCTCTTCGACCCCCAAGAGCTAACGCAACTATGGATATCGGAAAAGCAAAGCGCAATCTCACAGGGATCGATCTGACCTACATGTCCAGTAAGTCATATAAACTACTCAGAGACACCGTCACGAAGCTCAAGCAAGGTAGGCCAGGTAACATTGGAAATACAAAGAATGAGGAGGAGATCAATGGGTTGAAAGCAAGGCATGGAGGGGGGACGCTTGGAGGAGGTCATTCAAGAAGCGACGACATCTCCACTGACGGCCTATCTCCTGCACCAACCTATTGATCCTCCGAAGTGTCTGCTTTGACATTTCATATGTAACGATGGTACCTCCGACCCCGCTACACCTGTGTCCTCGCCCATTGGGAGAGGAATAAAGTGGTTTTATGCGGGTATTTCCTCTATATCCTGACGGGATCAGCGTTGGAATGGTTCGATAACCTGCCTGCTAACCCTATAGACTCGTTTACACAGCTTTCTAGCGTGTTTATCGAGACTTACATGTACAAAAAGACCACGAAGGTCAAACTAGATAGGTTGTTCGCACTAGAAATTGGACCCAGGGAAACATTCTTTCAATACACGGAAATGTGGCAGAAAATTTGCCAGGCTATATATTTGTATGGTTAACCCGGAGAACAAGATTTGGATTATATGTACTTTGGTACTAGATGTATCCAATTCTTTAAAAATTAATGGTTAGTACATGAATAACTGTTGATTGCTAAAACTTATGCCCGACCAAGTTAAGTTTTTTATTTTATTTTATCTTCTTCATTTATGTTTTAAGACCACTCCTTTATTCATTAACTATTTCCTTTTCTTTTTAACCTTCCATTCTTAATTTTATTTTCATTTTTCTTTTATTTTAGTTAACGAAATATATAACTTTAGAAAAAAATTCAATTTTGGATGGTCCAAAGGGAAGAGCAAAATAATTAACGAATAAATGTCGGTTCTTAAAAGAAAAATATGAAAAAAATATATGGACAACTATTAAAATGGTTACATAATTAATTAAAAAAATATTATACAAAAATAAAATAAAAATAATTTGGTCAAACTAAAATTTTTAACGGTTAGTCTAGGTATCAACTCTTAATTTTTAAGATTTGAATACCAAAATAACTTGGACACCAAAGTACAAATACCCCATAAAAATTTTACATCAAGATTAAGAAGCTTCTTTAAAAGACTCCAACTTATATCCATGCTTCCTAAAACACTACACCAAAAGCCCTGATTTAGAACATTTGTATCAGTTGTTGTGAATTTTAGCAACACTTATAAAGTGTCTAAATCGTGCATGACGAATAAAATGCTTAATATAAACTGAGTAACGTATAAAATGCGTTGCTTAAATTCTTAGCAACGTTTTTATTTGATCAATTAAAGCTTAAAATTGAGCAACGTTTTTTTCAAACAAATTTGTAAAGTTTAAATATTTTGTTTGACACGCTTATAGGCGTTGCAAAATTTTAATTAGGTATTAAAAAAACCTTAATTCAGTAAATACCAAGATTAAAATTTTCTACACTTGTTTTCAGAAACCCTAATTTGGGTTTGAAATCTATTCCATTCTCAATCAAATATAAAAAAAACAATTGAATCATTCAGTTCGCCATCACATACATATATGAATCAAATTCAACAATCACACGTAGATTATCAATCAATCGATAAATCCAATTTCAAACCAATTTCAATCACTCATACATTCGCACTCAGGATTACAAGGTTATCATGAATCTCTATCTAGTATAAGATGGCTTGTCTGAAAAATAAAAACAAAAAAACACCCAACTGTTCCAACTGCAACCACAGTTTGGCATCAAACTTGAGCACAAGTTGCAGAAACTGTTCTAATGGGAAATCGAAAAAAACAAAAAAAACAATGTACTCACTCAAACTCTTAAAATGTGGGCGACAACAAAGTATCCAATTTCGCGCCAATAGCCTGCACATACAAGAAAAAAACCAATACCTAAAATGAAATGGCAATTAAGACAAGGCGCATTCATATAATATATTAGAGTGTATTGGGTTCAATTTCCACTTACCCATATTCGTCTAAGATGATGAATTGGGTGGTGTTTTCACGGCTACCACTGCACTTGGAAGATCAGGACTTTGAGGAATCTTGCCTGGATAGTTAGTAACCAAAGGATTCAATCTAGTCATACTGAAATTTTAAAAGAAACCAAGTTTAGAACATTGACAACTAGAAACATACTTGAACCAATTTTTATGCAAAAACAATGAAAGAAGATACGCTCACCCTCTATCAACGGTCACCATTGACAGAAGTTCACAATTGGCAAAGCTGCAAGTTATTTGAATAGAAAGCTAGAAGTTAGAACCATTCACAAGATATAGCATTTACATAATTATTGAATTTGTAATAATGGTAAATAAAGTTCGTTCAAGACTTGTGAAGATTTATTTTTCTAAGACTAAAAATTGCAAAACTCAAATAAAATTGATAACAAAATTGAGAGTAAATTGTGGCTAAGATTCCACACCTTCCAAATTTTAAAGTGATTTAATTCAATAACTATAATCATGCAATTCTTGCGTTTAATTTGATTCTAAAATATTGCAACAAGTAGATTTTAAAAAAAAAAATTGTATAACAAAAGCATGGAACATCTAAAACCTAGGACAAGCATGTACCATCTAACGAAATCACAATTTCTTAATAAAAAACATTAAATCAATTTTTAACCATGGTAAATAATCATAAAAGAATTGCATAAATTAATTAAATAAATATTACCACATAATCTTTGGAAAAATAACTTCCTACATCTCCTCAGAGATGGGGTTTAACTCCTCATATTAATCACTTGCTCAAAATTATGGTTCATGGCTCAAAAAATGTTTATAAATGATAAAAATGGAGTAAAACAAAGAAAACAGTGAGTTTGCAACATTTATAGACGTTATAGACTAACTGTTACAGAAGGGATGAAAATAAATGTTGCAAATGCTACAATATCCGTTGCAAACGGGTTGAAGAAACTGTTACAACTGAAGATAAACATTGCAGTTGCGACAATATCCGTTGCAAACCGATGAAGAAATTGTGGCCGTTTGGTTGAAGATTCTGTTGCATATTCCTTGTTCTTCATGCAGCAGCAACAACTTTCTGGATTGATTTTTTTTTATTTCTTCACCTCATGAGCTCTCCCCAAGACTCTTGCCCTTTTCTAGCTCGACTCCATCCTATTTATACACCACAGACCACCAAATCTTCAAAGAATCGTCATTAACAGAAAATATACTCGGGTATTTTTTTATCTTTAATTTTCGATCTGCTTTTTGATGTCTTGAAGATTTTGTTTCCATCATTATTGATTTCACGTATCTTTTGGTCATGTTTAACTCATTGCAAGAATAATCTGTGTCTTAAATCCAAAAAATCACGTAAAAAAAATCTCTTCACAGATTCACATTTACTTGAAAACAATTTTCTCGCCATTTCAATTTTCAAACGAGAAAGAATGGGTGGCTCAACTGGTGGGTGCCTTTAGTAAATAGGTGCCCTTATCCAAATGAGGGTGCCTTAAACACTTTTTCAGCCAATTTTTCACGATTATTTATTTCTCAAAAATACCTACAAACACAATGAAAATACAGTATTAGTACAAAATAAGGACTAACAAGAATAGAGAAGTGAGATCAAATTAGACACAAATATGTGTCTATCAAATACCCCCAAACTTATTATTTACTAGTCCTCGAGCAAATCTAATAAAAATAAATCCTAACTCACTTTCGCAGGCATCGCGATTGCACTTAGCGTGTGCAATAAGCCTTTAAACCCCTAGGTGTCCCTAGTGGACGAGTTTTGTCTCGTGAGGGTTTACAAGAGGTATAACCATAAAACCTTTACTCCAAACCCTAGCTACTTGTGAACGATTAAGGATAGACACTAAACAAACTATTTAGTTGGCATACTAAATTCTTCGCCTATAAGAACCATTACCCTATATGAGTCCAATTGTTGCACACGAGTTTTCACTCAGCGTACAAAAATTCATACAAGAATTCAAAACTCTACTTAAATAATCATTCAACCACAATACTCAGAATCTATCAAAGTACAATTACATGAAAAGATTTAGAAGATGGATATAGACAAAATGAAGTTTGCGTGTGTTGACTGAGGTGAATGGTGTTTCCCATATCTGTCTGAAGGTCAGTGCCAGGATGAGTAGATTGTGATATGCTCCCAGTACTCTTACTCCTTATACTAGTATCGACTTAGATGGTATATACAAGGGTCCCAACGGTCGATTTATTGAAAATATTCAAATGTACTGACAACATGATTGGATCAAATGAATCCAAGCGCATGCTCCTTATCATCATCGTACATGATAGTTCTCATGGATCCTGCATTCCACGCTTGCTTAGGCGACGGAGACAAGGAAAACACACATACATTGCTATCAAAGTGTCAATACTCGATTTTTTATTTTTTTTAATAATTATCTAAATAATACAATAATAGGGCTTGATCTCAAACACTCTACTTCATCCTGGCGGTGATAACAATTTAATACTGGTGCCTCACCAAATCACTTAGAGAAACACAAAAATTGCAAAAATAAAAACAGAAGGTGTTGTAGTCAAGATAGATTCCGAGATATGGTGACAACTATCATGTTATTTCTAACACCTGAGCTAGGCATCCTTTTATGAATAGACCATTTAGCTGGCACACCAATTCCTATAGAAATAATCTAAGTTTCCATCTACCTAGAATGGTTAGTGTCACCCTGAATTGTTCACAAGTTTCTAAAGTTTAGAGTTTTATTATTTCAACTAAAAGTTTCTCCCTTACCCCCAAACTTAAGGCTAACATTGTTCTCAATGTCTCAAATTAAAGTGCAATACCAAAAATATAGGTAACTAGAGGAATAAAGAGGTAAGTCAGAAAGATAGTACCTGGGTGAAGCATAACAATCATTCTTTGGAGAAATAAGACAAAAAAAAACCCTACAAAAACTTACTAATGTACAACAACATCCTTGATGGTCAATCAATGTAAGCAAGGTCCTCCAGAGGGACCTCCTCAACATCACCTGCTGGAGAAGGCTCTAAAAAGGGTTTTAATCTCTGACTGTTAACCTTTGAAGAACTACTACCATTCATTGTCTCAATCTCAATAGCACCATGAGGAAAAACAATGTGAACTATAAAAGGACCCGTCCACCGAGAGAGTAACTACCCGAGGGATAAATGCAAACGGGTATCATACAGAAGAACTTTTTGACCCGGAGAAAATATCTTTTTTAAAATATTTCTATCATGCACAAGTTTCATTTTTTTATTATACTCCTTAGCACTATCGTATGCATCTCTACGAATCTCGTCCAACTCATTGAGATGGAGCTTCCTGTGAGCTCTGCCTTGTCAAGCGAAAAATTAAGTTGATTTACAACCCAATATGCTCTATGCTCTATCTCGATGGGTAGGTGACATGCCTTGCCAAAAACTAGACGATAAGGTGACATTCCAATGGGAGTCTTAAACGCAGTACGGTAAGCCCATAAGGCATCAGTAAGCCTTAATGACCAGTCTTTCCGATTAGGATTAACTGTTTTCTTTAAAATACGTTTTATCTCCCTGTTGGAAACCTCTACTTGACCACTAATTAAAAAAAGAAATAAAACCAACTTCATAATTTAAGGGTTTAACAATGGTAACAAAGAGACGTTTCTCAACAACTAATCTATTCTCTCAAATCTCGTGAATACTTCGATTTAAACCCTAACTTTTGTATATGAGACGAAAACCACAAACCAGTAAAAGCTCAAATCTTCAAACTATATCTACAACAACTACCCATGAATTTGAACAAACTAATTCAACGAAGAAAACATGAGAAATTGGAAACTACCCATGCTTTGAAATTACATGAAAACACAAATAACATGCTTTAAACCCTGAAAACCTTTACAAATTAATTTGAACTTTGAAAAACTTCATAGAATAACATGCTTTGAACTCTGTAAATCTCAAAATCAAACATGATAAAACATAAACAACAAAGTGATGGTTATACCTGATGAAATATCAAGTCAGAATCAACCATCTGTTGGTTGGTTTTCGATTTCAACCATCATCTTGTTGGTCGGTTTTATATTTCAGAGGAAAAATTGATTTTCTAGGGTTAAGAAAATTTCAAGTTACTATGATATAAATCTAAATTTTTGGTTTCTGATTTTTGATTAGGATATAAAGATTAAGAAATAAAAGACTTGATTGCTGGTTTTTCAGATGAAATATAGCAGATCTATATTTTTTTTCGGTTTAGGAAAAAAGGGTTTTCAAAGAGAGGTGTTGATAGAGAGAGAAAAAAGACACACGAGTTCTATTAGTTTGGGCTTATTTAACTTGGCTGAATAGTTTTTAAAGAAATAGAAACATATATTCTCTTGTGTTAAATGAAATAAAATTGAATAATTAAGTTGAAGGAGTAATGATGTTGGGGGAAAGAAAATGAGATTCAAGTTTTGGGAAGGAAAGGAGATGAAAGGTGAAAAAAAGGGATATTTTGGGGAAAATCAATTTTCCCAATTTTCAAATTTTTATTGAGTTAAAACTAAAATCAGAAAAACAAATAAGTATGATAAATACTAAAACCCTTGAAATTGTGATATTTTACAATAATGCCATGATTTGGAACGTATACAAAAGTTGCAGAAATGTTGCTCAGTTATTATGAGTTAATTCGTATTTAAAGCAACGAATACCGAAATCTGTAACGTATAGTTTTCGTTGCACGGTATGCAACTTTTATATACGTTGCAAATCAAAAAATAAAAATGTTGCAAAAACAGGATATTCACCGTTAAGGTTCACAAAGCTGTGTATTTGCATTTTGCAAGCTTCTTAACAAGGGGGTGATTATTAAAAATCTAATAACACAACCAAATGAATTTATTATCTAAAGATAAGATTTGCACAATAAAACGATTACTTATTTAGGATTTAAATGATTACATATGATGAACAAATTAAACGATATGCTATATATTCTTACCTAATACAATTCTCTTAATCCTTATTCTTTTTAATGAGTTTTTTCCGACCCTTTTTCTGTCCTTGAGTCCAGTATTTATAGGAAATCTCATGGGTCCTTCCGCAGGGTATGATGCGTCCCTCTGTTGTCTTAATTGATTTCATGCTGGGCGGATCGCATCCTTGCTCCTTGTTCTATACAATTAAGTTATTCTACATGAGCTTTTCATGAATATTGTGCGGTCATATAAAATTACAGACCACACTATCTTTTCCGTGTTATTGCATGCTCGACACGTGACTACTGAGAGCGATGCATCATGCTTTGACTCTTTTGTGTCATGCTTTGAATCTTTTGTCTCGCAGCTTGCATAATTGAGACGTGTCTATCATACGGTAAGTGTGTCAGTTATGTTCTATCTGTCACGTCTCGATCAACAACTGTCTAATTTTATCTCCACCGTTGATATTTGTTGGGATATAAAATCATCTATCGAATCTTGATTTGGTATACCTTATTTCATCAGAATCCGATACTCATTTGTTGGAATTTTAACACGCTTACGGTTGAGATTCGGTATCCACAGAGGGATGAATATCTAAATTTGTAATACAGTACGTTAGCCATCCATGTCATCTTCAGTAATCAATTAGCCGCTTCATATTATAGATCCGCGTCAAGCAAAACGAACCAATCAAAATCTACCAACGTTTCTGCTTTTCTGAGCCCTCCATTCCTTCTAACAATATCAACGGTTAATATCATCGATCCGTATGAAACTTAATAAACCAATCTGATTGCTGCCCCATCTCTATATAAATACGCAAACTCTCCCCATATAATTTCACGACATCTTTTACTCTTTTATCTCCCAAGAAAACTCTCTCCCTCTCACCCTAATTGAAGGTTTTCAGTTTTCCTTCAAGTATTTTGTGTAATGGCACCCAAAGCAGAGAAAAAACCAGCTGAGAAGAAGCCCGCAGAAGAGAAGAAAGCAGAGAAAGCACCAGCAGAGAAGAAACCCAGAGCTGAGAAGAAGTTACCTAGCAAAGATGCTTCAACAGCAGATAAGAAGAAGAAGAAATCAAAGAAATCAGTTGAGACATACAAGATCTACATCTTTAAAGTTCTAAAGCAAGTTCATCCTGATATTGGTATTTCAAGTAAAGCTATGGGTATCATGAACAGTTTCATTAATGATATCTTTGAGAAACTTGCTGCGGAATCATCCAGATTAGCAAGGTACAACAAAAAGCCAACTATTACTTCTCGAGAGATTCAAACTGCTGTTCGTCTTGTTCTTCCTGGAGAATTGGCCAAGCATGCTGTTTCCGAGGGTACCAAAGCTGTTACCAAGTTTACCAGTTCTTAATCGGTGTTTCTGTTTTTTAGGTTTTAGAAATTGGGGGTTTCTTTTGTTTTAGTGATTTCAGTCTGGGGATTGGGTTAGGGTTTGGCATGTGTAAGTAGTAGTATATCAGTGTTATAAAATGCGTTCAATTTCAATTTCTAATCCAAATATCTTGTTAGTGAAATCAATTGTCTAATTTCTGGAAATGAATCAAATGAAACCCGTTTATAAAATGCGATGATTTCTCTGAATTACATTTTGGAACACTAATGATGTTTATAGTGGCTTTGAGCTTATTTGGTATTACCAGATCAATACATGTATAGAATGTGAACGCAGTGAAAGAAATGTTTTTAGTAGTGGATGGGGAGACAGTCACTTAAGCTTAGACATTACTGTATATATGTAAATTGAAAGGTGTTATTAGTAGTTCAGGTTACTCTTATGATGTGGCCTTAGCTTATTCTTATCTTATGCCACCTTTCAACTTTAGATAACCTTAAGCACTGAGGTTCAGCTATGACTACCAGCAAGGGGAACACAATCATAAACCTTAGAAAGGTATTGTACGCAGATCAATTTTGCAACTCTTGATTATGCAGGTGCTAATCGATTTTGCTCCTATTCCTTGGCTCTTGTCTCTCCTGGATGCTGTCACCAACGGAATGCTAGTGGGTTCAACGAGATGGGGTGTTTCTGGGAGATTCAGTGATTTCTATGAAGAAATGATTCAAAACCATTCACATGGAACTTTGGACGATGTAAATGTAACTGGATGAAAATTATTGAAACCTCTGTAGGTGGTCAGTTACTTGCTGGTAGTGTGGGACTGCTAATTTTCTGGCTTGCTAGAAACTAGAAAGTAACATGGAGACATGCTGGATGACAACGCAAGGTGTTCATTGGTCAAGGTATTTTCTGATTTTCCTGGACTTTTTAATTTATCAGAGTTTTTGTATAATCAGGGATTCAGGGGATTCATCTGCTTGAGGAGGTTAGTTACAGTTGTTGAAAGTGTAGAATTAGTTTGGTAATTTAAGACATTTGGTAGTTGTGGATCGACAAAGTTGCACAACACAGTTTTACACTCTATGGTTTCTATGGATCCAAAGTTTTGAACCAATACAGTCACTAGCAAAGCTTAGCGTATCATATATCAAGTTGTTGAGAGTCTGGATGACGAGAAAGAAAAGTAGTTTAGAATCTGGATATGATTCTGGACACAAGTGCGGTATGAGTGTAAACTTAGTTGAAAATTGTATCCTTGAAACTTAAACATACTTGGGCGTTCTTTCATACCATGAGGTCTTGAGGCTTAGTGATCTTATTCTCTGTATAGCTTTATTGAGCAATGTGATGAAAAAACCTTGAGGCTTAGGGATCTTTCTAATCTTTCTAATCTTTCTTGCTAGTATAGCTGTGAGAAAAGCAAAAACAAATACAATAGCCAAGTGTGAACCCACTAATTCAGCTGTCCTGAGCAATGCAAAGTGGTTAACATTACCTAGAAGACCTAAATCCACCCCCTACAAGCATCAAAGACAAGTCAAGAGCTACCACCCCTGCTATAGATAAATAAAATAAATTTAAAAATGCTTATGGGTCTAGCTATTAACCAAAATTGCAACCAAGTAGGACACCTATTTTAACTCTAAATCCTCACAGAAACAACAGAGTGAAGGGAGAATAATCAAACTACCTTGTATCTAATTTCTTCAAACTAAGTGAATTGTGATTCAAGTGTTCTTTTGAGTGTAGGCAGTAAAGGAGGCCAATGTTTAGAATATGTGCGCCGACGAGTAGTTTGTTTTTCTTTTTTCCGTATATGCGTCATAGCTTAAGTTCCAATGGTACATAATTGGAGTATGTGATTTATCCTTCAATATTATTTTGGCTGTGTTACACTGTTACTGTTTACACAAACCCAGAGACTTGTTGATTACCCACTGTAACCATATTGTAAGGATCCTCTTATCCATCACAGTCGACAATGTACGTATGTATTAGGTTGGTGGGTAAATGTTTTGTTGGAGATGATACATAGTTTCCTTGTGAATTTAATGTAACCGTGTTCTTCTTATAGTGGAGTTTTGTTATAGTGTATGCTTTCCATGTTATTATCTGTATTGGCCTTCTTTCTATTAGGTTCTGGGTCGTTATGACAATAAGGTTATCTTTTTTTTTGATTTATTTTTCTCAGACTTCCCTGGCGGGGTTAAAAGCTGGAACTGAGAAACGAAAATATGACTCTAATACATGTAATGCACTCGGTATCTTTTTTTTTTCTTGTAATTAAGTATCGTTAAACACATCATAGTATTTAGTGTCTACATTAATAGTTTGTCCACAAGACAAATATGATGTATCTGTGTTGGGACCAGTCTCTCTTGTTCTTCTTGTCAGTGTTCATTTTATTTAATTTTTGGCTACATTTTTGTTTTGACACAGTTCATTTTGGGTTTTGAGCGGTACCCTTTAGTGGATACTTGGTGAATCAAACTAAATATCTTGTTGTTACCTACAGGCTACAGGTGCTCTGCGAGTCATATCTGTTCACATCATATTTCTACCATTGGCGATCATTGATAAGCCAAATTACTCGTATCTGAAGAGGCTTTTCTGTGATCAAGAGAACATAAAGCCAATTGATAACAAGCTTTTGACCAACTTAAACATCGGTACATTATAATAACAAATGACAAACGTCTTCACTACTTGAAGAGAACTAGCACATTTTCATATTACAATCCTGTTGAGAGTTTCCAGCCTTCAAGTAATGCTGTCATTGTTGCATGTGCAGGTTATCAATCTAATAATGTATTTAACTGGACTGTATCGAAGTACCCTCAGTAGTGGTCGTAGTAGGATCAGTAGAATTAGGACGGCTGATGCATTTGTGCCCCATGCTTCCGCTTATTCTAATATTTAGTGTTGAACAATTTAGGACACCTGATGCATTTGCCCAAGGTTGTAGTAAATTTGTTTCCGCAATTGTTATTCCAGTTAAGATTTGGGTTTAGGAACCAACAATAATTGGAATATTTGGGTAAACAACAGAAATATAATATTCAGCCCTAAATGGCAAGGTTAACTCATTTCACCCTTACTGTCACCCTACAAAACCTTACATGAGATTTTCACCTCATACAGCTCGTCGTTCAACTCTTTCGAAATCATTGGATCATTGCTTTTAGTTAGGTATTTGGCACCAGTATTTGCTCAAAATGTGCAAATTATAGAAAAACTGAAAAGCTGTATATTCTTTTTAAGTGGTTTTGGTAGAGATCGTTACAGGGCACACCTGTTGACATAAACCGGCCAAGGGCCAGCAAACCCCTTACTGAATGGGAAAGAAGTATAAAACGTTGTTGTGTTTTTTTAAAACGGCGTAAGAACTATTACGCTTAAAATTTTGCTGGCGAATTTGAGGGCTAACAAAAACCATTTAGGGGTTACTTTTTAAAACCATCTAATGGGAGAAGCTAAGGGATAACCTAGGGTATGTAAAAATACTAAAATATCCTTTTACTTATCAAATAATTACCACAAAACCGTCCACTAATAAAAGTTTGAAACACTAAACCTAAAATCTAAGATGTTATAATCGGTAGTTTCGTGTTTGTGTTAACTACCGATTATCGTGCTGTTCTTCATTGTCCATGAACTTCTAGCACAATCGGTAGTTATGTTTAGTCATAAACTACCGATTAATTAACTGGACAAAAATTTAGTGGTAATCGGTAGTTTCGTATACGGTTAAACTTCCGACTATGCTAGTTAGTTATACTCAAAAACATCGAACACAATCGGTAGTTATTTGTACACCTAAACTACCGATTATTCTACTGGATCCAAAATGACACATAATCGGTAGTTAATCTTTTATGTAACTACCGATTGTAGTGTGTCCATATGCTCAATCGATTGATAATGTAGAGCCCGTGCTACCGATTATGCATAATTGGTAGTTTAGTTGATTTTTTAACTACCGATTATAAACAATTGGGTGAGTTTAACGTACTTTGTGAACAATATGATTAGATCAATTGATTGCTTTTGTAAAACAGTTGGACGTAAAATCATTTCATTGAATGAAAAAGGCATACATGTAACATTACAGGAAATGAAATACAATAAATCAATTAGCATATAGGTGGAAACCGAACAAGGTACTTTCTCCCATTATCCGATAGCAATCCTCATGCATAAAATTCTCCCCATGCTTAACGAAATATTGGTGGAGAGCAATCACCCACTGAAAAAAATAAATTAATTATAAGTTTCAATGCTTGAAAACTCTTTTTAATGAACGACTTATTAACGTAAAACACTTACTCTTGCCACAGGCGATTCGGTGGGACGAGCTCGGCATCTCAGTTTCATTTCCTCTTTCAAGTTGTCCAACCGTTCAGACAACACCTCATACCTTGTCCTTATGCCTCCGGGAGTCCTTTGATTTTCATTTCCGTTTAATGCCACAGAAATCTGAAACACACGCTGCCACCAAGGATATGTGTTATGATCCGCCATCCAATTTTTATTAAGTGGCTCGGTTGTTGCTGTTCCAATACGCAGTTTCGTACTCGTGCTCCATGATCGTTACCCACGATCTAATGATGGCCACATCTTCATCATTAGTGTATTGAAGAGCCATTCAAAATCAAATGTGAGAATGAGATTGAGATTGAAAGGGATAGGTGAGAATGTGAATCACCTTGAAAGGTATAGTTTCATTTATAGTGTTTTATTACCAACGACTATTTTTTCAAAAAAAAAAGCCGTTGGGTTGGGTATTCCAAGCACAATCGATAGTTTAAAAATTTCATAAACTACCGATTGTGTACATTCAGCAACAATCGTTAGTTTAAGAATTACTTAAAATACCGATTGTTAGTGTCCATGAATTTCGAAAAAATTGTGATTTCCAATTTGGGGCTACTTATTATAATCGGTAGTTTTAGAATTTCTTAAACTACCGATTGTGATTGTACAAAATGTTAAAATTTTACAAAAATTTCGATTTCCAATTTGGGGCTACTTATTGTAATCGGCAGTTTAAGAATTTCTTAAACTACCGATTGTGATTGTACAAAATGTTAAAATTTTACAAAAAAATTCGATTCCAATTTGGGGCTACTTATTGTAATCGGCAGTTTTAGAATTTCTTAAACTACCGATTGTGGTTGTACAAAATGTTAAAATTTTACAAAAAATTTCGATTTCCAATTTGGGGCTACTTATTATAATCGGTAGTTTTAGAATTTCTTAAACTACCGATTGTGATTGTACAAAATGTTAAAATTTTACGAAAAATCGATTTCCAATTTGGGGCTACTTATTATAATCGGTAGTTTAAGAATTTCTTAAACTACCGATTGTGATTGTACAAAATGTTAAAATTTTACAAAAAATTTCGATTTCCAATTTGGGGCTACTTATTATAATTGGTAGTTTTAGAATCTCTTAAACTACCGATTGTGATTGTACAAAATGTTAAAATTTTACAAAAAATTTCGATTTCCAATTTGGGGATACTTATTATAACCGGATATGTTTTTTTGAACATGATTAATGAACAATATGTAGTAAGTTTGCTTTATGTGAACAAGTTTTTCTTCATATGTTGCGTAACATCAGCATAATCAGCAGGTAATTATGTTTCTAAACCACCGATTACATACAATCGGTAGTTATTTGTTTCCCCTTCTACCGATTATCCACTATCGATAGTTATTTATGTTCACTAACTACCGATTGTTAGTATCCAGGAGTTTTGCAAAAAAATCGAATTCCAATTTGGGGAAACTTATATTATCGGTAGTTTGAACAAAATTTAAACTACCGATTGTTAGTATCCAGGAGTTTTGAAAAAAAAATCGAATTCCAATTTGGGACAACTTACATAATCGGTAGTTTGCACAAAATTTAAACTACCGATTGTTAGTATCCAGGAGTTTTGCAAAAAATCGAATTCCAATTTGGGGCAACTTACATAATCGGTAGTTTGCAAAAAATTTAAACTACCGATTGTTAGTATCCAGGAGTTTTGCAAAAAAATCGAATTCCAATTTGGGGCAACTTACATAATCGGTAGTTTGCACAAAATTTAAACTACCGAATGTGGTGGAATCGGTAGATATATTACTCCTTTATCAACCGATTATCATTTGTTCATGGAATTAAATGCATGCAAAAAATGAATTAGTCGCTGTGAACAAAACATTGTATTAATATTTTTTTGTATACATTCATATGTTCAGAAAAAATATTCAAAATTAACTATTCATCATCCTGGATACGTTCAATTACGTTCTGTACTGAACTTCCAAAAAAACGATCCCAACGTTTCATGTTCTGATCGTATTGCTTCAACCACTCCTTACAATGGTTAGTTGTGAAGTAATCCGACCACCTGGCTAATGGAGGTAATGGACAATCTTCTTTTAAAGTTAAACCGATAAAATGATTGCCATTAACAAAAGCCATAATGATTCGTCTATCCTTGACCGAATCATCACACACCGTCCTTGTGGGTGTAAATGTGAGATTAACTCCTGTTCTTAGAGGACAGAAAAAATGTTCACGCAGTTCAATACATCCGCTAAAAGATACCCACATACCGGCATTACCGTACAAAAGCTTGATCCGACCACCTCCAATCCCTTTTCACCTTTTACACGAGTATATAACTCGTTGAATCCTTCTTCTCCGCCATGTGTATCTCCTGTTTTCATCATTTCAATATAAAAATCTTTATCCTCCAATAAATGCACGACCATCTTATTTCTTAAATATTCCCATTGGGTCATATTCTCGGTAGCTGCCTCACTAAAGTTTCCCATTTATTTCAAAAAGCAACGTGGAAACCACAATTTCCATCCCCATCTACATCGTCGGTGGACAAAACAAATGGTATAATGAGTAGAGGGAGTTGGTCTAAATACCTATCGTGTATATGTTGGGTTTGACTTTGTTGGGAAGGAATCATAGACACCTTAGCTTTGACTTGTCGTGAGCTTGGTCCACCTTGATCCTTCCTTGGACGACCCCTTTTCGCTGAAGCCGGGAAATCTTCATACTCAACTTCAGTATGTTCATGCCTAGAAAGGTCACGACCACTAGATAAATTCCTTCAACTCTTTCCTTTGAATTGACCTTGGTTTTTCGGTATTCGGCCTACCAATCGGCTTTCCTTTTGTTGGTTCATGAACAACCTGTTGATAGGGGTGAAGGGCTTCCTTTAAATAGTGCACCAAAATTTGCTTTTGTGCCCCATTTGAACTAGAGTAACGCTCGCTTAGTAGTGAAAATATTTCCGTCTCAACGAACGAAACACCATCCACCTCCGGAGTTGTTGGAGTGAAATTTAATTGCTTCCAAAAGGGATGAATATCATTAATGTCAATCACTTTGTACCTTCCAAGCATGTGACGACACATGAGTCCAATACCTATCATCGTCTTGCACTTGCAAACCGTAGTCTCATCATCGTGATCTCTGTACAACTCAAATTGTTTCATCATGAAATTTATTGCCCACCAACAAACTTTGTAAACTATACCCCTTAGAAGATCTTTATGTTTTAAATGTGGCAACGGGAATCTATGCCGACTTTTTTCCATTGAACCATGAATCTTAGTGAGGTCACGTTCGGAGAACTCATGGATTGCTTCTTAGACCGACACGACCCCATTTTGGCTTCCGATTAGTATCTTCTTTAATCGGCCATGGGACCCCTCTGCAATGCTTGTTGCCTCGTTCTTGAAGTGCTGATATTCATATGTCCATGCATACACAAACTTATCCTTATGCGGTCCCAACCATTGTAATTTGCAATACTTAACTGCTTTGGGGTAGTCCTTGGACCATTCATCCTCAAACTTCTTCAAGTTGTATTCATAATCTTCCTCCGTCATCGACCAAACTATCTTATCCCATGCTTTTTGAAATAAAGACCACTTCATTCCATCCTCGGCCCACTTTTCTTCGACCAACCTTTTCTCTTCTTTTTGTTCTTCGACGGTTAGTTTACTAATACGTTCACCCTCTTCCTTTGAGCTCTTGGTACCTATGTTTCATTTTTTAGCTTGGATATGATGTCTGCAAGTGACTTTGATGTTGCATTGACTGTGCCACGTACAAAGCAAATTCTGGGCTTCCGGAAACACTACCTTTATTGCATTCATCAAGCATGTATCGTTATCCGTTACAATAACCGTTGGAAAATTATCGCCATTATAGATCGACCTCAACGTTTGCAACATCCAAATGAAACTCACATTGTTCTCAGCATCCATTAAACCCCAAGCCACAGTAAATGTGCATTTGTCCGAAGTGTGGCAAGCGATGTTCAACAACGGCATATTGTACCTGTTTGTCTTGTAAGTAGCATCTATCAACAAAATTTGATGAAAGCATTGATCCAATTGGATCATCTCCGAATGTGCCAAGAAAATACGAATCACCCTACCATCCCTTTATTCTTTCCTCAACGTGTAATTGTATTTCTCGGCTAACCACTCAGATTGTTGCATAACCATTCGACCGTCCCATTCCGTCCTTTTGATATGTGCTAGCGCCGAATAAATTGTAGACAACGAGGAAAATTTGTTGGGGTCGTCCGCCTTTATCTTAGAAAGGATTGAACTCGCTTTCATTACGGTCCTCATAGACTTCACCGTCTCCATTTCTTGTGGTTTTAACTTGGCAACCATTACGTTCCCAACAAGATTTTCCGGATCTTCGTGGTTATGACGACCATTAGCAACTCTATTCATTTTCCATACTTTTCCTTTCTTACCTTCGGGCTTATGGAAGATAATCTTAAATGGGCATCCAATCTTCTTTGAATTACCTCGGTATATCCTATCCGTCTTCTTTACGTATTTATAATTCTTTCCCATATGACTCTTTCGCTCGCCACCTCTCTCACAAATCATTTCAAATCGATCAACTTTCACGCAATTGTTCTGAACTACAACGCACATCTTCTCTTTTGCCTTGTTGAGAAGCCATTCCTTTGCCTCCGCCTTACTTCCAAATGTCTTAATGCGCATATAACAAAACAAATATCATAAGCCTAACCATGTAACATACATTCTAAGAACAAGTTAAGAGTGGGTATGTAGCGTACCAAATTATTTGCATAGTGTAGGGAAGTATCAGGACCCTCGTATGCAACAGGATTAACCCATTCAATAATCTACGTAAAATAAAAATGAGTTAAACAATGATCATCGGTAGTTAATTAGGTTCACATGCTACCGATTATGAACAATCGGTAGTTAATAAAACTCCCGTGCTACCGATTATTTATAATCGGTAGGTAAGATGTATTCATTAACTACCGATTGTAACGTGGAAATTAACTCAAGTCCTGTCCAAAAAAACAAGTATAATCTGAGGTTTAATTTTTTTAAAACAATCGGTAGGTAATATGTATTCATTAACTACCGATTGTAAAGTTTACAAAATATTATCTTTGTAGGTTTGGAGAAATTCAGTTTTGGGGCGACTAGCACGGAAGAAATCTACTCAAGTCCTGTACACATATAATCGGTGGTTTAGTGTATTACACAACTACCGACTATAATACAATCGGTAGGTAACTATTTCACATTAACTACCGATTGGAAAGTTTGCAAAATAATAACTTTGTAGGTTTGGAGAAAAACAAATTTGGGGCGACTAACTCAATCGGATGATAATAAGTTCTCTTAAACTACCGATTGTGCAAACATATATTAAAAAAAAAAAATCAATTTGGGCCGACTAACATAATCGGTAGTAAATAAGTCTTCCTAAACTACCGATTATGTAAAAAAAAATTCAAAAACAAATTCAATTTGGGGATTTTGTATAATCGGTAGGTAGTAATCTACACGAGACTACCGATTGTTCAATTTTTTCTGAACAGACGTCCAATCGGTAGTTTATGGAGTAGCTTAAACTACCGATTATGGGACGTCCATGGCATTAAATGCATGCAAAAATGAACGTTTTTGTTGCCGATCACATACAAACGCATACAAATTGGGTTTTGAGCTTCTTAACACAATACCTGATTGTTTGATGCATTATTATCTTCGTTTGATGTGATTCATCGTCTAGGTTTTCTTCCACACTAAAATTTGGATCATCCAACAAATAACCCAAATCGTCGTCTCTAACGTGTTTGAACCTTCAATACTATGTCCTTCATGTTCAATCTCATCTTCTATGTCATACCCATCCATGTTTATGATTGAATTTAGTCAAAATTTGATTTCCCCAAAATTCTTCTTCTTCTTCTTCTTCTTCCTCTCTAACACACTCTCTATTTCTATTCTAAAACTAAAACTCAAATTCATCATTTAACACTAGCTATAACGAAATTAATCAACTAATTAATCAAAATTAACACTAATTAAGCAAGGGTAGATTAGCCATTATAAAAATTAAATGGATAAAAAATGTCTTGAGATTACTTTAAAATGACCTTATTTTGTTTTATTAATCGCCCCTAATTAGTTTTTGGTAGCCCTCAAAAACGCTAGGAAAATTTTCTATCAAGAATCAACTAGGATGAGAGCAGTTGCCGGCACTAGAAGAGAGGAAGAGACATTGGAAGATAGGAAGAATAGGGAATAATTGTAGTACAATGGATGCAATAGATAGAACAACGCCATTGGTTGGATCAGGATTTGAAATCGTGAACAGTGGAGTTGGAGCTAGAGTTAGGATGGTAGGGAGTGGAATCAGAGCAGTAGCGCTCTTGGAAGTGGGATTGGAGCTTGTACTGGATTCATTGCAAGTGGAATTGGCCCTGTTGGTAGGAGATAACAGGGAAGTTTGTAGGAAAATGTATAATACCTGGGCAATCAGGTGCTTCCAAGATGATAAACTGGAAGTAATACTCAGTTTACAATATGTAAAGCCGATATATTGTGGAACTTTGATACGAGGAAGCGAAGTAATATGATGACAGTTATCCTCTGTAATAAATTTTCTTTTTTTTTTTCTTTTTCACATGTAACTAATGCAGCATTGAGAATAGCTGTATGAAATATACCAAATACGAAGTCTTTTCATTTAGAACGTAAAGAATGTGGTGTTTTACGACTCTACAAAAATGAGTCTAAATATACGCACCCCTCAGAAACCACCCATTTTCCGCTTTAGTTTCGTAGTTTAATAAAAATTTTTGTTACTTTTTTTCTTTCTTTTCTCCTTAAAATTTTGTTAAAAACAAAGAATATATTTCTTGATATTCTTTATAACACCTTTATCTTCTTCCTCTGCTACTTTCTAAGTTCTTCCATTTTCGTGAAAATTTGTTTTTCTCTATAAAATTGCAGAAACATTTGGTTAAATACACCAAAACAATCTCAGTGAGATGCTTCTTTAAAAAAAGAAAAAAAAGAAATGCCCGAATGAAAACCCAAATCAGCTCTGAGCTGTCTATAAATTTGTACCAGACAATAAATAATTATAATTTGCGAAGCTCCAAATCTTCACTCACTCATTCCATAATTCCAATTATAAACAGAAAAAATTAAATTCTAGACCAAGCCCAATCTAACACAGTTTAGTCTAAGAGATACTACGTTGGGCAATGCGTCCAAGCAAAAAATACATCTATGACGATCAAAAATAAATGGTACATCATCTCGTTCCTTAAACTCAAAAAAGATCAGGATGAGCATGGGAACCTTTTACCACCTCAACTATACGACAACATAGGTGCAGTATAATATTTCAAGTTCGAAGCACAACCGAAGAGAACTGGCTTTATGCACTCTGTGAATAACTTAGTCGTTTCCTTGATGTGAGGGAACTTTTAGATCTGAAAAATTATTTGTTGCACGCACAACATGGTCATATCAATTCACTGTATGCTTGCAATGGAATATTTGGTTTACAACAATAATATAGAATCTACTTTTACGTAAAATTGCAAGTCTTCGGTCACATGAAAAGAAAACTAAGACCCATATTTGTTTGTCTTTCATCCTTAAATTCATTATATGACCCATACATTGCTTTATTATTTAGGTTGCAAAGTTTAGAACTTTTTCACGACATATTATTCATTCTTGGATCAGAAGGGAGAATCCAAAGAATGACTCACCCATGAGATAAAGCAAAAATGTAATGAACTTCTATCTTGTTTCTTCCTCTTCAGCCGTGTTTGTTTTTAAACATAGCTCAAAAATTGATGAAAAAAGTTTATAGGTATAACAATTGAGCTATGGGCTGAAATGAAATTGTGTAAAAAATAATAAAAAAAAATTGATTACTGAAATCTCTCATATTTTGGCTTTTTCTATATATAGAGAAAGAGGGGAAGGGTATTATTAAGAAAAACTTATTCTTTATAGAGAAAATGGGCCATATGCCCAAGAACTTTTAGAATCAGGTCATAATGGACACCTAAACTATTAGGCTAGGTGAAATGGACGGGAAGAAATTAAATCTAGACAGACTATTATAACCCTGATTTTTCTTTCTATTACATGTTTCATAATCATCGAAAAGAACTCTCTTACTCTCTATCGTCTCTTTCTTCCAGCCAACAAAGAAACAACACTCCATACTTTTTTCCACCGTCTCCATCATCATCTTTGTCTACCAACAAAAAAACTATAAGACTCCATATTTTTCTCCAACACCACCATTATCGACACCGCGACCACATCAACAACATCATACTTCTCCATCATCTTTTCCCACTACCACAAGCATCAACAACACCATCATCTCATTATCTTCCTCCAGGCCACCACTACATACCACCACCAAAAACTTCTTCTCTTAATCATAGTAACTACCATCACAACCACCACCAACAACACCAATCGACACCACCACAACTGACTCCACCACCATTGAAATGCCCTAATTTCATTAAGGTTTCTGAATTTTATAAAATTAGGGTTTGTCTTCCTTCAATTTCACAAGATGAGCACTAAAAAACATGCGTTGACTTCTGATAATCTTAAAAAACTGGTAAGTTTCCTAACCCTAATTCTGTTTTTGATTTTATGTTCTGAAAAAAATGTATACCTTTAGTCCCTGAAATTCATCATAGCTAGTCTAGATCGTAATTTTATGAACGACATACATTGACCTGTGTAAAATCTAGTTTAAAATTGGTTGAATTTGGTTTGGTTTCATATAATTCTAGTTGTTGATATGCTTGCATACACAATAGTTTGATGATTGAATCAACAATTGGTTGATGTTGATTTTGTTTTCATCTTAATCTAGCTACATATGGCTTAGATTGATTTGAATTTCCTTTCACCCATGTTTAAACTAAGATGAAACTGATTTATCTTGTTTTAAATTGGGTTGAATTTGGTTTCACCCATGTTTAAACTTAGATGAAAGTGATTTCATCATGTTTTAAATTGGGTTGAATTTGGTTTACCCATGTTTAAACTAGGATGAAACTGGTTTCGTTCTGTTTTAGATCGGTTGAAACTGGTTTCATCCTGTTTAAATTGGTTTATTTTTTATATTCATGTTTATTTTTTGTTTTAATTGCCAAAGTTGTTCCACATTCCCATAAACTTTTGAGTTTGATATCATAATGTAAACATTGTTTGGTTGATTGTATATTCATAAGAGTGTTGGTGCTTTTTACATAATGCAATCATACTATGCAACTTCACCGGCTTGGTTTTTCCGATCCTGCTGCACTTTTGCATCCCCATCCATAAAAAATGTTTATTCATTTTGACCAATGCTTGGATAATAATTAGTTGGTTCATATAATCCCTCCTCTGTTTGGCAGTCGGTATGTAATGTTATGCAATTAAAAAGACTACTAATTTTTGTAGCAGGAAAATCAAGCAAATATTTATATATTTTTTATGTCTTTTTTGTGGTTGTCGCATGTTTAAACCAGGTTGAAACTGGTTTCATCCTGTGTTAGATTATGTTGATTTTGGTTTACCTATGTTTAAGATAGGATGAAATTGGTTTTACCCGTGTTTAAAATAGGATAAAACTAGTTTCATCCTGAATTTGATTTCACCTATGTTTAAATTAGGAGGTTTCATCCTGTTGTTGATTGGGTTGAAACTGATTTCATCCTGTTTTATCATAGTTTTAGTTGTATGATCATGTTTTCCATAAACTAGACTAAAATCCAAAATGCCATGTTTTGTTATCTTTAATTTAGCAATTTTGTCTTCCATCAACTGGGTTTTTGGAAGAGGCAAAGTGGTCACATAAAGTCGTAAACCAAATGTTAAGGTGGTTAATATTCTGTTTTCTGTCTTGAATACTGATTGAGGTCAAAAATATAGCATTCCTTGCAATGCCTATTAGTAGTAGTCTTTTGTTTACTTCTTAAATTGTTATAATGACGAATTTATAGGTCAGTTTTTGTAACATTTCTTAATTACAATACGGGTTTAACTCCTTCAAATTTGTTGGACAAAAAGAAACGGTTTCGTTGGTTGCACTAAAAAATTGATAGACACAATAGAAACATCGTCCTTATCGTCAGTTATCATACAAACCTTCAGTTGCTAAATTTTGGCCTAGGCCTCTGGGGAGTCATATAAATAGACAAGGGGCTAGCTAGTGCAATTTATCCTATTTACAATTTACCGAGTTTAGATTTAATTGCTTCTGCGATAGCCGATATGTTATGACATTTTCTCTGTACAATCTTACTATCATTTCCTTTGATTTTCTAATGTAGGTTTTTGCAGGAAGCTACTTCTCTATGGAAAAATCTTTTGTAGGTCTCTTGAAACCAGGATGGATGAGCATGTTTTGAACACTCCTTATGATTTGGGGTCTTGACTCTTGTTGAGGAAGAAATCCCTGGGAAACCAGTGAACACAGGTCTTACAACAGCCGTTATATCTATCCAACAATGTTGATTGCACTTGTATATTCTTTATCATCTATAAATTACACAAATCCCAAAAGAAGTAGTGTTGTTAGGCATGTTGCAAAACCTATGCATGGTTCTTCAAAATCAATTCTAAAGTGAAATGCTAATACCACCGAAGCAATGGTGTATATTGTTTAAAGTTTAACCTTTGGTTATCATTTTTTCATTTGTCATCTTGTGTACCATGAACTCTACAACGTAACTTTAGTTAGAGATGATAAAGACGTAGTTATCTCTGTGTTTTTTTGATCGATCACACATGATGATGTTGATCATATAGGTATATTTAGTTTAAAAAATTGCTTGAGACACTACTGTAACAAAGGATTTTTGCAATTAATATCTAACAATTAGTACTTGCTTTATTCTATAGAAACACCGGACAACATTCATCCAACAGAGCGACGACGACGACTATGTAGCTAACTAAAAAATTAAAAGATTATTGAATTGGGATAGTTGTGTGTTTTTACCATTGTTGATTCGTTTATGGAAGTTTACCAAACAATACGAGTACAAGTTATGTATAGGTATTAAACATTGGTTCTACTTATAAAAAATATAATTAAAAAAATCTTATTATTTTAAACAAACAAACAAACAAGCGTATTTTAGTGATCTAATATAAAATTTAGTTATATAATTTCGATACAATATCCAATTTTAGATATTAGAAAAGTATATAAAAGATTTTTAGATATTAAAAGAGTATCTAATTTTAGGTTGGACGAGGAATTTTTAAATGTAAAAAGTATGTAAGAGATTATAGACCAGAGAGAGTGTAAAGTACACTAATCACGTGAAAGAGAGAAATAATTCATCACTTTTTTCTATAGGTAATATGTTTGATTGATTTAAGAAAATTATTTGGATTTTCTATCATTGCTAAATTAAACATGACATGCGATCTCAAATTCAAGGAACATTGAAGGTTGAAACCAAAGAAAGATACGAATATTCGAAGGAGAATATCATCACATCATTTCCATCTTTTAAAAAAGTTTAAAGAGGATTTATGAAGGAAATAGACATCTAAACCGTATCGTTTCTTTCACTCCATACATTTTCATTTTGATTTAAATTTGATGATAGAAATTATGCTAAGAAGCTTGTAGAAGTAGCAATATCTTTATTCTACTATGTCGTGGACTCGGGTAAGCGTCTATCTCCTATTATTGAGGACCAGTGTTATAAATCAACTGGAATCCATGAGTCAGGGTCGTCCTTCACATGTATAAAACCCGGGGTAAAAGAAAGTAAATTAAGACCTTTTGTTTTATACTCTTTTGAATCTGTACAAATCAGATAAGGAAAAATATTAACAAATTTATATATATTTTTTTTAGAACTTCCGATGTATGTATGAAAATAAAAACTAAATCATGATTTCGAGTAAGAAACTCAACGAAAAATACCTAGAAAAAAAAAACATCATTCATATACAATTACAAGATATATGTAGTATTTTACATTTTGAAATGCAAAAAAATATCACATGAACCACATATATTTTATATTTTTAAATTTAAAAAATTAACATATGAATCACATATGAAAAATAATTTTTTTTAGGAACTTATATTGTGTACGTAAGATGTTTCTTATGTTACCCATATAAGATGTTTATTGTTCGTAATACGAAAATCCTTTGACCAATACTGTTAGTAGTACCAAAAATTTAAAAAATAAAAATATTAGTGATAATACACTCTCATGTTAACGGTTTAATGTTTCACAATTTTTGAAAGACGAACTATGACAAAATTGCTAATACATAGTGAAGTTTTTTTTACCCCTATTTTTTAGGCCTAGGGTGATCAACCATCCCGCCCAACCTAAAACACTGCCCTACTCATGATGAATATATTTGGGAATCATCGTTGTTATACTTCGCCACCAGTAATTCCAGCTTTCTCTCTTTAGCAACAAATAAAAAAATAGCTACAAGTGCTGGTGCTTTCGAAGATCAAGCAGTTTAAGAGTATTTTCATGGGACAACATGCTTCCAGGGGAAGAAATCTTATTAAGAAGATTGTGCGTTTTTACCAACCCTGGTTATCCTCCTGAAGAGATTTTAAGGACATATAATGGTATTTAGGGGACAATGCTTGCTCTTATCTTCGCCAATACGATGTTTTCAGCTGTAAACGAGGTAAAATCTTACTTATTAGATCTTAACAAGGATTTTCAGTAAAGCTCCAGTCTGAAGATTACAACAACGTAGAAAAATAATAGGTGCATTATTTGCATTAGTTGGATACTCTAATTCATTGATTTCTTGTTAGTTTTCATATCATTGTTCTTTGATTTTGTTTTTTTATGAGTTTCTTAGGAGTTTTGAAGTGTATTCAACCAAAGAAGAAGAAAGGAGTTCATTACGACATGAAATGAACAAGGAAGTTAAGTTCTTCCAATGGAGAAGGTTCAAAGACCAAATTCAACTCATTCAAATCCAGGAGTTCTTAATACCATTTTAAATAAAACGAGAAGACGAAGCCAACACAAAAAGAATAAGGTCATTTGAAGTCCGTATGAGGAAGTTATGAGCAAAACAACCGAAAGAAAATAGTGAAACACTCTGCAACATAATCGGGAGATAACAAGAGAAAGTTATCTACCGATTATAGGAAGTTTCGGGTACAGAAAAACTTCGTTTTGATCTCCAAAAATCGGTAGATAACAGGAAAATCGAGTCTACCGATTATGGCAACTTTTGGACACAAAAAAGTCATATTTTGAGCTCTTACAATCGGTAGATAAGGAGGGTGTCGTGACTACCGATTATGACTCGACGAGAGCCACTTCTAAGACACGTTTTTGACTTCTAAATCAAGATATCATGGTCCCATTAGGACTCTAACACCTAGATATGATGAAGACTATATAAGAAGACTTCAAGAACCCTAAGGAGATACCTTTTGACACTTGAAAACACAAGGAGAACAAGAAGCTAGGGCTTGGAGTTGCGATTGAAGATCACGAATTTTAGGGTTTGCTTTATTTGTTTTCTTTATTATTTTATTATTTTTCATGGATTTTGAGAAATCCACGATGAACTAAACCTTTCTTATTGGTTAGAGATGTAGTCCTAAGTTGGAAAACATGTTTATTAATTGAAGTATTCATTCTCATATGTTCATTATCTCTTCAACATTGCCTATGTTCTACCGTTTATAACACCTTGTATGATGGATTGCTTGTTTGTTTAAGTCATGAATTAAATGAGCATGCACTGACATCTATAGCTAAACTACGGTTTGAGATCCGGAATTGTCGAAAGATCCTCGTTATAAGTAGCATAACATAGTTGTTAATGACGGGATGTTACCATGCAATTATGTGTAGAAGCGTGACCTAGGTTAAATTTTTGTGGCTCTTGCGCCGGATTGCTTAGAATAACCTCAACTCACAAATACCATTTCTTTCATTGGGTTAAACTTGAGTGGCTCTTGCACCAAGTTATTCGTTGAAAAGGATTCAAAGAGTGGTTCTTGCGCCTTTGATGATAATAGGAGTTTTGCCGGAGTAAGCCTGCGATAGGATGCTTTAGGGAGAGTGCATGAATGTTGAGTATGATTTAGTTGATAACATGTTGGAAGATGGAAGATGAACTCTCTAACCAGTGTTCTTTATCTTTGATATTCGTTTTAATCTATTTGTTTTAGTATAATTTAGTTATAATCACAACCAAAACCCCCCTGTTTATATTAGTAATTGAAATTTATAGCCATGCTACCAGCAGAGTCTGATGCTGATGGAGTCACGTTACGAGCTTTTCCATTCTCCCTGATGGATACTGCTAAGGAATGTTAATACTATTTACCTTCTGGTAGTGTCACAACGTGGAATGGTCTGAAGAAACTCTTTTTAAAGAGATATTTTCATGTATCAAAGGGGACTCAGATTCGTAAAGAGATTTGTGGCATTAAGCAGATGGCAGGAGAGACATTGTAAGAATGTTGGGAACGTTACAAGAGATTGGTGGCTAGCTTCCCACATCATCAATTCATTGATTTATTGATCATCCAGTACTTCTATGAGGGTCTTCAAGCAAGTGACAGAAATCTTCTCGACGCTGCAGGTGGTGGTGCATTAGTGAACAAAACAGTAGCTCAAGCTAGAGAGTTAATTGAGAACATGGCAGCTAACTCTGAACAATTCTCAAGTCGTGGGGTCAGAACCACTCATCAAGATGGTTCACGAGGTTACTTCTTCACCGCATTTAGAGCATATAATTGGTAATATAGAGAAGATGATGCAACAAATGGCAGCAATGATCATCCCCTTTTATGAAGAAGAAGCCGAAGAGGTGAATACAGTATTCCCAAATCAGCAAAGACAATGGTATGATCCTTATTCCAACACTTATAATCCAGGGTGGAGAGATCATCCAAATTTCAGTTATATGAACAAGCAAGCTGCAGCTCTAGGGTCGGTTTCCAATCGTCCAAATGGGTTCCAACAACAAGTACAACCTCCACAACAAGCTCAAAACTCAGAATCATCGAAGATGCTCTCTATGATGAAGAATATGACGACGTTGATGCAGAAAAATCAGCAGACAACTGATAATGCAATCCGAGAATTACAAACGCAAGTGGGCACTATGGAAACTGAGATTAATCATCTGAAGGCATATAATAATGGGAAACTACCTTACCATCCTATCAATCCAAGATAAAATGTCAACACCGTGACATTGAGAAGTGGTACACAAACTGTGCAACCAGAGGAAGCTGAGAAAAACAAAGACCCTAAGGGGCCGGTTTTGGAGAAAGAGATTACTGATTCTTCCCAAACCGATGAGGTACCTAAAGAAAACTCTAAACCTCATATTTCTACTTATGTTCCTCCTTTACCTTTTCCTCGCAGGTTTGCTAACTTGAAAAAGGCGGAACAAGATAAGGATATCTTAGACATTTTCAAGAAGATTCATGTGAATATTCCACTCATAGACGCGATTAAACAAGTCCCCAAATATGGAAGAATTCTAAAGGACTTGTGCACCAATAAACAAAGATTAGACGGTAATGAGGTAATGAGAGTGGGGGAGAATGCTTAGGCTATCTTATAAAAGAAACTCCCACTCAAATGTAAAGATCCCGGTAGGTTTGATATTCCTATTGTTATTGGTAACACAATGTTTAATAAGGCTATGCTTGATTTAGGAGCATCAGTAAATGTTATGCCTGCATCTATATATGAATCTCTTAAGTTAGGACCACTGAAAGAAACTGAAATTGTTTTACAATTAGATGACCGTTCTAATGTATACCCTAGAGCTATTTTTAAAGATGTGTTTGTGCGGGTTAATCAGCTAGTCTTTCCAGCAGATTTCTGCATACTGGAGATGACAGATGGATCAACTGATTCGTCTATACCTTTGCTACTGGGATGTCCATTCATGCGAACGGCGAGAACAAAAATTGACGTCTATAGTAGGACATTAACAATGGATTTTGATAGATAAATAATACGTTTCAACATTTATGAGGAGATGTGATATCCTAGTGATGTCCATTCTTGTTTCTCTATTGATGTTATTAACTCTTTAGCTCAACAAAGGTTTAATTTGGGGAGTAATGATCCACTTGAGACTATTATCACGAGGAGTGTCGGTTTTAAAGATCTCACAGATCTAAGAACCGAGCTTAAATTAGGGGATGAATTTGAGGAAGCTATTTGTGAACTCAATTCGTTGCAACAATGCCCACCAACTCATGATATTTCATTTATCTCTTTACCATACACTAATGAAAAATTATTGCCATCTGTCTTGCAGGCTCCTAAAATAGAACTTAAGCTTCTTCATGATCACCTAAATTACATGTATTTGGGTGATAATAAGGAGTTGTCGGTAACGATTTCTAAAGAACTAACAATTGCAGGAACAAAGACTTCTTCGGGTGTTGAAGGAGTATAAAACGACTATAGAATGGACAATCGATGATATCAAGGGAATAAGCCCTTCTACGTGTATGCATAAAAATACTACTTGAGGAGGGAACAAAGCCTACAAGGGAAGCTCAACGTCGTTTGAATCCTCCAATGATGGACGTAGTAAAGAAAGAGATATTTAAGTTATTAGATGTGGGAGTTATTTACCCCATTTCTGATAGCAAGTGGGTGAGCCCGATACAAGTTGTACCAAAGAAGTTAGGCGTTACAGTAGTGCAAAATAAAGACAATGAACTTGTCCCAACTCGAGTGCAATCCGGTTGGAGAGTTTGTATTGATTATCGAAAGCTTAATGCAACTACTAGAAAAGATCACTTTCCTTTACCTTTTATGGATCAAATGTTGGAGAGATTGTCAGGACACTCGTATTACTGTTTTCTTGATGGTTATTCAGGTTATAATCAGATTGCCATAGCACCTAAGGAATCAAGAGAAGACCACTTTTACTTGTCCTTTTGGAACATTTGCATACATAAGGATGCCTTTTGGTTTGTGTAACGCACCCTCTACCTTCCAAAGGTGTATGGTAAGTATCTTTTCATATTACGTTGAAAATATTATCGAAGTTTTTATGGATGATTTCAATGTGTATGGTGATTCATTTGACTTGTGCTTGGATAAACTTACATTGATCCTTAAACGATGTGTTGAAACTAATCTTGTGATAAATTGGGAGAAGTGCCATTTTATGGTAACTCATGGCATTGTTTTAGGTCATATTATATCTTCAAAAGGCTTGGAAGTTGATAAATCTAAGATCGATCTTATTCGTTTTGTTACCCATCCCACTACGGTGAGGGAGATTCGTGCTTTTCTTGGTCATGCAGGATTTTATCGCCGGTTTATCAAATATTTTTCCAAAGTTGCATCACCATTATGCCATTTATTACAAAAGGACGTGGTTTGTAACTTTGATGAGAAGTGTTTGGCGGCATTCAATCGTTTGAAAGAACTTTTGATAACAAACCCTATCATTAAACCACCAGATTGGATCAAGCCATTTGAGCTAATGTGTGATGCCAGTGACTATGCGATCGGTGTTTTAGGCCAACGTACTGGGAAACTGCCTCATGCCATTTATTATGCTTCCAGAACGTTGAATGAGGCCCAACAAAACTACACGACCACGGAAAAGGAGTTTTTAGCAATCATTTTTGTATTGGAGAAATTTTGTTCTTATTTACTTGGTACGAAAGTTGTCGTGTTTTCTGATCATGCAACATTTAGGTACTTACTTACAAAGAAGGAGGCGAAACCAAGGCTCATTCGATGGATACTACTCCTACAAGAGTTTGATATCGAAATTAAAGACAAGAAAGGAATTGAGAATACCGTTTCGGATCACTTGAATCGTCTTACTGTAGACGAAAAAGCTATCCCGTTATGTGAAAGCTTTCCAGATGAGCAACTCTTCTTAATTGCAGTTTCAGAACCATGGTATGCGGATATTGTGAATTATTTAGTGTCTAAAAAAATCCCAAGAAATTTGTCTCGTGCTGAGAGGGAAAAACTTAAAAAGATAGCGAATCAATATATATGGGATGATCCATACCTGTGGAAACATTGTTCAGACCAAATTATATGAAGGTGCGTACCCGAATCTGAATACAACTCTATTTTGTCTTTCTGCCATTCATACGCTTGTGGAGGACACTTTGGGGCAAAGAGAACTGCTTTGAAGATACTTGAAAGTGGGTTCTATTGGCCCACTTTATTTAAAGATGCGTATGTATTTTGTACAACTTGTGATAGATGTCAAAGAACGTGCAATCTAGGTGCTCGAAATCAAATGCAACAGAAGTTTATTCTTTTCGTTGAAATTTTTTATGTATGGGGCATTGATTTTATGGGTCATTTTGTTAATTCTTTTGGTAAATTTTATATCTTACTCGTTTTTGATTATGTCTCAAAATGGGTGGAAGTTAAAGCCACCTTTACTAATGATTCTAAAGTGGTTACAGATTTTGTTAAAAAATATATTTTTGCAAGGTTTGGAACTCCAAGAGCCATAATCAGCGATGGGGGGTCACACTTTCGAAACAAGTTCTTCCAGAGTTTTTTGAAAAAGTATAACATATCTCACAAGGTTGCTACAACATACCATCCACAGACAAACGGGCAAGCAGAAGTCTCTAATCGAGAGGTGAAGTCTATCCTAGAGAAAACAGTGAATCCATCAAGGAAGGATTGGAGTTTACGTCTCAATGATGCATTATGGTCATTCCGAACAACATAAAAGACTCCTATTGGGATGTACCCATATAGACTTGTGTACGGTAAACCTTGCATTATTTCGATGAATCATTTCTTCAGACAGAAGCATCTTCCTGTTGAAATCGAGCATAAGGCTTTTTGGGCTATTCAACAATGCAACATGGAGAGGGATGGGGCTGGTAAACAAAGGAATCTTCAATTGAGTGAACTGGAAGAGATTCGTAATGATGCATATGAAAGTTCACGAATCTACAAGGAGAAAACAAAGGCTTTTCATGATAGTAGGATTTATAGAAAACAGTTTATTGTTGGACAGAAAGTTCTCTTGTTTAATTTTCTCCTTCATTTATTTCCTGGAAAATTGAAGTCTCATTGGATAGGACCCTTTGTTGTGTCTAACGTTTTTACTCATGGTGCAGTGGAGATTCGTAGCTTGTTAACATGGAAGGAGCTTAAAGTGAATGGGCATCGTTTGAAGCCCTATTATGAACCGTTTGAACCTGAGAGGGTTGAGATCAATTTAGTAGATGCACTCCCTCTGGGGGAGTAGCAAGGAATTCCAAGTCGGGATGAAGACCCTAAACTAAGCGCTAAATGGGAGGCAACCCATTGGTTTTGTATTTATATCTTTCTCTTTTGATTGTTTTTCATATCATGTTAGGATTTCCTATCTTGATTTTACATTGGAGGAATCAATTTACATTGAGGACAATATAAAGTATAAGTGTGGGGAAGTAATTAAGCATATAGAATTTTTAGTATTTGCTTTTGTAGGTAGAATTTTAAGACTATTGTACATATTTGCATGAAAACCTTCAAATTTAGAGATTTTAGAGTCACTTAGTATACTTCTAGCTACTTTTACATACGGAGTTCTAACCGAGACAACTGAAATTAGAAGTATTAAAGAACTATATTCAAAGTGCTTAGTTGTTGAGAGGCTAGAGCTGACAAAAATGGACTTAAACTTGCGGTAGAGAGTTTAGTATTAGAGTTGTTGATCATTCAATACCCATGAGTGATGCACCAAACCTTCAATTGTCTGTTTAGAGTATTTCATCTATGCAAATTCCGGGTAGAATGATGAGCTACCTAACCTCGCACCAATTTTAGCACTACTTTTTGATCTCTTGAGTGTTATTTCATCAATCATGAGGGTGCCATAATATTTGCTAACTCTATCTTGCAGTCTTGTTTGCAGTTAACACCATTCTTGTAGTCTTCTAACTTCTTATTGTTAGTGTGCAGAAACTTTATGTTTTGGTAGCTCTTTGGATGCATGTGATCTGGAATATTTTAAAGTTGGAAATTAGGTTTTGTTGGTATACCTCTTGTAAACCCTCACGAGACTATAACTCGTCCACTAGGGACACCTAGGGGTTTAAAGGCTTGTTACATATGCTAAGTATTACCGTGTCCTCTATGAAATGGAGTTGTTGTAGTTTAGGTTAGTTTAGATTTGTAGTTTGCTCGAGGACTAGCAAAAGGCAAGTGTGGGGGAGCTTGATAGGTGCATTATTTGCATTAGTTGGATAGTCTAATTAATTGATTTCTTGTTAATTTTCATATCATTATGCTTTGATTTTGTTTTTTTATGAGTTTCTTAGGAGTTTTGAAGTGTATTCAACCAAAGAAGAAGAAAGGAGTTCATTACGACACGAAATGAACAAGGAAGTTAAGTTCTTCCAAAGGAGAAGGGACAAAGACCAAATTCAACTCATTCAAATCCAGGAGTTATTAATACCATTTTGAATAAAACGAGAAGACGAATCCAACGCAAAAAGAATGAAGTCATTTGGAGTCCGTATGAGGAAGTTATGAGCAAAACAACCGAAAGAAAATAGTGAAACACTCTGCAACATAATCGGGAGATAACAAGAGAAAGTTATCTACCGATTATAGGAAGTTTCGGGTACAGAAAAACTTCGTTTTGATCTCCAAAAATCGGTAGATAACACGTAAATCGAGTCTACCTATTATGGCAACTTTTGGACACATAAAAGTTATATTTTGAGCTCTTACAATCGGTAGATAAGGAGGGTGTCGTGACTACCGATTATGACTCGACGGGAGCCACTTCTAAGACACGTTTTTGACTTCTAAATCAAGATATCATGGTCCCATTAGGACTATAACACCTAGATATGATGAAGACTATATAAGAAGACTTCAATAACCCTAAGGAGATACCTTTTGACGCTTGAAAACACAAGGAGAACAAGAAGCTAGGGCTTGGAGTTGCGATTGAAGATCACGAATTTTAGGGTTTGCTTTACTTGTTTTCTTTATTATTTTATTACTTTTCATGGATTTTGAGAAATCCATGATGAACTAAACCTTTCTTATTGGTTAGAGATGTAGTCCTAAGTTGGAAAACATGTTTATTAATTGAAGTATTCGTTCTCATATGTTCATTATCTCTTCAACATTGCTTATGTTCTACCGTTTATAACACCTTGTATGATGGATTGCTTGTTTGTTTAAGTCATGAATTATATGAGCATGCACTGATATCTATAGCTAAACTAGGGTTTGAGATCTGGAATTGTTGAAAGATCTTTGTTACAAGTAACATAACATAGTTATCAATGACGGGATGTTACCATGCAATTATGTGTAGAAGCGTGACCTAGGTTAAATCTGTGTGGCTCTTGCGTCGGATTACTTAGAATAACCTCAACTCACAAAGACCATTTCTTTCATTGGGTTAAACTTGAGTGGCTCTTGCGCCTTTGATGATAATAGGAGTTTTGCCGGAGTAAGCCTGCGATAAGATGCTTTAGGGTTATTGATATTGAGAGTGCATGAATGTTGAGTATGATTTATTTGATAACATGTTGGAAGATAGAAGATGAACTCTCTAACCAGTGTTCTTTATCTCTGATATTCGTTTTAATCTATTTGTTTTAGTATAATTTAGTTATAATCACAACCAAAACCCCCATGTTTACATAAGTAATCGAAAGTAATTAACAATCACCTGCCTCTCTGTGGGAACGAACTTGTTCTTATTACTATACTCTAATCTATATTAGTGAATTAAGAACTTGAATTAATTTTATTTTGCTGACAACCGACCAAAAAACAAACTAAAACAACAACTAAAAGTAGCACACATACTACATTATCCCATCAATATTTTGGGAAGTAGAGAAAGTAGCATTCCAAGATATTTGGTTTCTGACCTCTAAAGGAATATCACAACTAAACTCTCTAAAACATTTATTCTTCCTTGCATATATTTAACAAGCTTATCAGTTTCCATATTGCCATCCCTATGACTAAAACATGCTCTGAGATTACACATACTCTCTAACATAACCTTAGCTTCTTCAGTAATAAGTTGATCTTCCCACCCGAGTCATATCATAAGGAGAATTTCCACCAATACTATCAACAACAGACTTATTATCCCCTTCAATTATAAGATGCTGGTGCTTTAGTTGATTTTCCCATCTAACGACTTCTAATATTACAATAGCTTCGAATTATGCATTATATAGAAATCAACATGTTAATTTGTTGATGCTAACAAACAATTCAATTATCACTTAGTTGATAAAAAATTCATATGATAATGAAGGTGCGGTAATTTGCTGGTCAGGAATCGTACCTTCATAATATTCAGATTTCTGTTGGGGTTAGGATTTGCTTGGATAATTCACCGGTATTCTGTAACTGTTTAGAATCTAGAACCTTAAACTAAAGTTTATGTACTAGTTAATGGGGTTTTCTGGAAGGAGTGGAGAAGAAGAAAAGAATTAAGAGAGAGAAATTAAAAATTAAGTTGATTGATGAATGAATTCTTGTTAACAAAATGAACTTTACTGCTGTATATACATGAGATGATCCACATGTTATTCGGGCATCACTGGGACCAACTACATATCGTGCATCATTGGGACCTAGCAAATCACTTTATATTTTCTGCCTCATAGCTAAAGATGTATGATCTTCACTCCTGGCAGTATATTCCAGCTCTTCAGGTATTCTGTCAGTTTACAGATAGCTCAACTGCCTTCAGCTCCGAAGTCCAGGTCCTCGTTGTCCAACCAGTTTTGTTTAAGGTGTTTTACTCTTCAACTCCCAGCTTTACTCTTTAGATAGCTGTAAACCTGTTCCTATAACTCGAACTGTTCTCACGCATCCTTATCTGCTATCACGTGATTAATGTAGTTAGAGATTTTAATTCTAGATTTCTTTGTAACTTCCATCTACTGAAACTAATGGTTTTCCACTACCGGTAGATGCGATATTTTGTCACCTACAATAAAAATGAGATTTCACAAAATAATACCTATACTAGGTTAACGCATGAGGCATCATGTTTTTCGACCAGCAAAAAAAACACCACATACACATCTACTGGAATCATGTTTTAGCAATTTGTTCTTCGACTGAATCGAGGAGCAATTCCATTCTACCATGCTGTTTTCATGGGTGTTGTGTCGATGAAGCCAATACGCGATATACAGTCAATAGTCATCATGAAAAAGGGCCTTGTCGAGTTCATGTTTTCCTAGGTCGTTTCTGTAGGTGGCATACCACACCAAATGGCGTTGTAAACCAGCTGGAGCTTCCCTTTGATCTTACATGCAATTCGATAAACTTTGCTCGGTCATAAGGTATCTATCTTGAAATTAATGTGCTTAATTATCTAAACCCTCCATAATTCTAATTATAATCAGCCACTACAAGAAAACCTGGCTTAAGCGACCAAAATCTTAGCAAGAGCCCAGAATTTTAGTCGTTATAAGGGTTTAAGCAACCAAAGTTGCAACTGCCAGATAGTTTGGCGGCTATAAACCTGTGTCCACTTATATTTAGCCACGAAAAAATGTGTTTAATCGCTAGATCCTTTTTTCAAGTAATTTATAGCAGATAAAAAAGTGATCATGTAGCTATTCACTTGGAGGCACAGACTCGTAGCAACAGAAAATGAATTGGTTGCTCTAAATGTTAGCAAGAGCCCAGTATTTTAGTCGCTTTAAGAGTTTAAGCTACAAAACTTGCAACTGCCGAATAGTTTGGCTGCTATAAAGCTGTGTCAACTAATTTTTAGCCATGGCAAGTTATGCTTGATCGCTAGATCCTTTTTTCAAGTAATCTATAACAGCTAGAAAAGTGCTCGTGTAGCTCTTTACTTTGAGGCACAGACTCGTAGCAACCAAAAAATGAATTACTTAGTAAAACCTCTCTCAACAACTAAGTTTAAGCCGCCACCACCATTTCAAAATAGAAGTCAGTTTTTGAAGTAGACATTTGAGATCTTAGTATTAATCCAACAACCTTATTAGGGTTTGTTTAATGGAAACATGAAAACTCGTTCAAATCATTGTTTTGATTCACTATGAGCAAATGTTTGGATGCACAAATTGAATTTTTTTTACATGAGTCGACTAAATTTATTACAATTAAAACCAGACTCTTTTACAAATCCCACAACCCATATCATTCCAGTCAAAATCTGAAACTTTTAACACTCAGTTCAATAATTTCAAAATTAAAACCAAATAACACGGCTCCGAGTACAACTTCAATATGATGTACTATCGATGACACTCACACTTTTGGTAGATAATTCAGTTTTATAAGCATCAGATCAAGACTTTCCGACTTACATTGTTGTCTATTTATTTGATAACTTCAAACGCAGTCCGGACATTAGTTGAATCTAAAGAAAATGTCTCCATAAAGAACAACCCTTCTGCCTCTGCTAAGATTTTCCCTTCTTCCACATTGACATCTCTGATATTTCCTAAATCGCTCTTGTTTCCAACCAGCATCCTCACTATAGTTGTATCAGAATGCACTGCACAATTTGTTCCATAAAATTCAAACTTAACAATTCTAAAACATGGAAAAATGCTTAGCAAATTACTTGAATGAGAATCATACGAACGAAGGATATATCTAAACAACCAACACAATCAAGACCGGAAAAGGAAATCTATTGAAATATGGAACACATTTCAAATCTCCTCATGACAATGTGATGAGATGAAGCAAGTATAGTACTTATTCGAGCTACCCAAAGCAGCACTGTGGGCAAATATATGTACATCAATCGGATATCATGCAACTACATATTTCAAATTCTAATGTTGGATGCCTAAAGGGAATTACAGTCAAGAAAACCCCCTAAGCAATCATCAGATTGAAGCGGCATTTACAAAAAAAAGCCGATTTTTAGATCGAAATTTCTCATAAAGACAAATCAAACTTTTTAGCAACAAAAAACATGCCCCCTAAAGTTTCGATACTCTTCAAAAATCGAATCAAACACCATAAAGTTTCATTGGATATCATAAAATTTTCTTATGTTTTTTATGATCTAGAATGAGAATTTGTCAATGCTTTAAACATGCCCCCTAAAGTTTCACTGGATACTCTTTAAAAATCAAATCAAACCCCCCAAACAGATCTTTATAAGAAACTAAATCATCACACTGGAAAATTAGAACGTGCCAAACAATTCCACCATGCATGTGCATCAAAATTAGTTACCACATGCAATTGTTTCCCATGCCCAATAAAACTCTGATCCCTACACAAGAAAGAGCAACCCGCGTAGAGGAACATCATAGAGGTTGGGAGGATACCTGCACACGATCTGACTCGCAACTCACGTTGGTCCATTATCTCAGAATATCCGGAATGCCCAGATACCTGCAAGGAGAACAGAATAGTGGGCCTTTTAGCTTGTTGATGATGTTCAGAGTTTGGAATTAAGATGCACACAGAAAAATATCTGTCACATTATATTTAATAACTGAGAAAATCAATTCAAGGATGAGTTAATTAAACCAGCTTGTTCTCTTCAAATTATTAAATGAGTTTCTTATCAGGTACAAATAATAATTACCTGTGCATTTGTGTAATCTCCATCAGAGACAGCAATTGCTGATCTAAGTAATCACTCATGTTGGCAAACCAGTGAAGCCCATCTAGTGCCTTTTCTTGTTTTGTAACCTGCAACAGAAATATTTGGGCATGTTAATGCTAGCCTCTGAAACTCCTGCACATATTTGATCAGAAAAACTGCCAAGCATTATCAAAATTATTAAAAACATGGCATGAGAAGCATATTTAGATTAAAATTTTTTCATTTATACAAAAATTCTTTCATGAAACATAGTTATTTTTTTTCCTTTTTCTTTTTTGCTAGATCAAATACGAATGAATTAGTAGCGCAAAATATATCCATTTGTGAAGTTTGTAGCTATACCGAGATTTGTTGTAGGCATAACGTGAACACCCTGCTTGCAGAACCCTCACCAACCCTAACACGTTACCGATATCGGTGATGGTACAACGTATCTGTTCCAAAATCCGTAACTCCTCATCCACAAATGGCAACTTCATAGCCACACTATACCCCTCCCCTTGAACTGAAAGATAACCATCTGTAGTTTCTTTACTGATCTACAATATGAAAAAACATCACTCAAATTGTTATTGCACAACGATTTATACAATAAATTACAGACGATTACATGCAGAAAATGTGACCAACAACATGAAGAGTTACCGTACGTTGGACAACCATGTATTTATGTATAAATAAGCTGGATAACAAAGGAGGAGCTGAAGAACATTGTCGCATCTTGAAAAATAGATAGATACTCTTGAGTGCCTATGTATTAGTCTCCTCCTATAACTAATTAGATGTTCCCTAATTGGTGGTATATTTAGAGCTGAAACAATGTCAACTACAAAAGTAGGCAAGCAATTATATAAGAATGGCTAATAACTTTAAGAGTTCCTTAGTATGCTATACTTGATATCTTTGACATGTCAAGATACTTCAAGAAATTGAGATCCTTCCGTGAAAGAGAATTGATAAAATTTTCTTGAAGTAGCTTTGGGAAAAATACAATCTTCTGAGTTACAAAGTTGAGCACGGAGTTTAATGCTGCTGAGATCATTCCAGATCAATGGGTAGTTATTGAAGAGACAACATTGTCTGTGCCAAAAACACTGGAGGCTTTCGACCATGACTGCTGAACGCCTTCCTGATGAAAACCTTGACAGAGAAAATAATTGTAATTTAGTTAAACCTTTTTTGCATACTTAATCCTAATACGACATCTTCTAAAACAGTTGCAAATTACCAATATCTCACCTGATTACTCATGTTATGCAAGTATGTAGCAGCAAAATTTTCAAGATTTTGTATAATACAAGCCACATAAAGATCAGTCTCCAAAGAATGCTTTGGTAGATGAATCTCATCTGATACAGCCCATACTTCAATCCAGCTAGTTGTCTCATATCCAAGTATGTCTGAATTTCAACATGTGAGAATCAGCTCAAACCCACAACCGTCACCACACTAGTTATTATATTAGTTCAACTGTAAACAGGGTCTAGAACTTGGCAACAATAATCACTTGTGAAATTGCATGCATCTAGAACCATCTAATAGCAAGGTACATGGAGCAATACTTTTTCTTTCTATTAGTCAACTCATCAATACTCAACCAAAAGTCAGAAAGGATGTCTACAAACACAGACAAAGTGACATACACAAATGATGGAGATTACACAAACTGAGAAACTCATTGAGCTCTTATCAGGTACTCTTCTAACACCAGTACCTCCTGACTCTGGTGTTCAGCTTATGGAAACAGGAGAAAAAAAGGAAAAGAAATGGAACCATACCCTCAAATGTGAACTGAGCAGAAAAGATGAATACTGAAATATAATCGACTTTTTTTTCTTTAATTCAAATTATAATATCACTCAAATTCATACAACATTGCAATTTATATCTGCTTTCACAATCGTATAACCCAGACATTAAATCCCTAAAATGAAACAAGATTACACCTTTGTTGACAAACCAGAGAGAAATTAAAAAGCCCTAATTTCTCTTTTTTGTATCTTCACTATTGAATCAAAATTGAGTGAAAAATTACCTTTATTGATTGGTTTTTAATTGAAGCTTTTCACTGAATCATAGTATTGGATAAGCTTGAAAACCAAAATGTTTTTGCAGGACAAAAAGAGAGGGGCATGAAAAATTGAGATACAAAACACAAAAAATGAGAGTTGAGACTCTTATATGCCGATATGTAAGTAGATGGGACCTAATATTTCGAGATAGATCGGAAGGGAGAGAACATTTTGGTGAAGTTTCAGAGAGTTGGAGAGGGATAATAGAGAGTGCAGCAGGGTAAGAGAGTTGGAGAGGGAGAAAATAGAGAGTGCGGCAGGGTTAGGGTTTGAGTTTACAGAAAATAGAGAAAGTTTGGAAGAATTTTTGGTGGGAAATTTTACGCCAAAAATTGTTTATTCCCGCAATTTTGGAGGCAATCTGTGCGACCTTTTATATTTGCAATCCATTCATGTATTAGATAACTTGGTTTTCTATTGGCCAGATGAAAACGTTACAGATCGTACTATCTTCAGTTTAAATAATCTAACGGTCAGGATTTATTTAAATGGTATGAATCGGTATCCCCTGAAATTTTTAGTATTATTGTAGTAAAATCTACCATATTTAGATTAATTTGTTACTACATTTATAAACAATTAACATTTTTCTAAATTGATAAAAAGTTAAAATTATTTTCATCATAAAATAAAAAAAATACTCCTAGTTAAAACATATTTACCTAGGCTTTAAATTCTTTACTACAAAAGAAAACATATTGATTTGTGAATTTAACATAAACAATTATCTAATTATCAACCTATGAAATCCAAAATAAATTGAGCGAGGTCGAGCGATATTGGACAAAATTGAAAATTCAGTCCTTTTGAATTGAGACGATTGCATTGAATTGTATTGAATTGGGAGGCAATTCTCCATCACCATGATGTTGAAATAGATTCTTCTCAATCGACATCGAACGATATCAGGAGAAATTGAGCGAAGTCAAGCGATATCGGGTAAGATAGATATATCACATATGAAATTGATTAATGCCAATAGACATTATGTTAAATTAATGCCATATAAACCCATGGAATGTAAGTGAAATCTAGTGAGGTCGAGAGGTATTGGATAAGATTGATAGGTAACCGGTAAAATTGACTAAGATCGATGGACACTCGGTTAAATTGATGGATAACTGGAGAAATCGATGAAATCCGAGAGAAATTGAGTGAGGCCGACCAATATTGGATTGTAAGATTGACGGATAACAAATTAAGTGAAGCTGATGGAAAATCGGTTTGAATTGATAGGTAACCATATAAACCCATGAAATGTATGATAAATCTAGTGAGGTCGAGCGGTATTGGATAAGATTGATAGGTTACGGGTAAAATTGACTAAGATCGATGGACATTCGGTTAAAATAATGGATAATTGGAGAAACCGATGGAATCCGAGAGAAATTAAGTGAGGTCGACCGATATTGGATAAGATTGACGGATAACAAATGAAATAACGTGAAGCTGATGGAAATTCGGTTTGAATTGATAGGTAACCATATAAACTCATGAAATGTAGGATAAATCTAGTGAGGTCGAGCGGTATTGGATAAGATTGATAGGTAACGGGTAAAATTGACTAAGATCGATAGATATCTGGTTAAAATGATGAATAACTAGAGAAACCGATGAAATCCGAGAGAAATTGAGTGAGGCCGACCAATATTGGATTATAAGATTGACGGATAACAAACAAAATTAAGTGAAGCTGATGGAAATTAAGTGAAGTGAAGTTTGATCGTTTCTCCCAATGTTAAGTTTTCCCATAATTGTATAGTTACAATTCTATTGGATGTGAAAGTGAAGTTTGTTCAACGATTTACCAGTTTTTGTTTACTTGTGCTAAATGGTTTTGTTCTAGGTGCTCATTGAGTGATGTTACAAAAACTGATGATTCTCATTTTGAGAAGACATTGGAAGTTTCAAACAAGAAGTCAGCTCGAGTTAAGTTGATCCAGTTTCATTTGAAATAGCTTGATAGTCATTTTCTACGGTGGCCTTTTCTTTAATGACCTTTTCCACTAAGTAAAAATCTTTACCAGAGCTCTATCGACGATAACAATATCCAAATTAATTTATATATATTCTTTGGATTTTTTCATACTGAAGTTTGATAATAAAATTGAATGCACTAGTTCGTTTTAACACAAAGAGAATCGCACATGCTTCTCACACACTTGGCTCAATCCGTATGAAAATCCGAATCTGTATCATCCAAAAATTTCCATGATCCGTATGACTATCCTTATCCACCGTCCAAAACTTCTATTCAAAACCCTAAAAAAAAATCTTTTCATTTTCTTTATCTCTCTTTCCCTTTCTTTCTCGGTTCATCCCTCTAATCCTCCGTCGCTACCCAAACCCTAAACAGCAAATGAAAGAGAAGAACTAATCAAACATCTCACATTTGATTCTTGTACCTATTGTAGTAAGCTTCAGAGTCAATTTGATACTTCTCTATCTTTTTTTTCAGAAGCTCCTATGAGTAACGAGTACTCAACTCATCAACGCAGTTTCTTGTTTTTCTGTATTTCTACTACCACCAACAACTTTGAAAATGGAAATCCATTTAACAACTAGAACAACATATGTTTCATATTTTTCTTAATTAAACAGAGTATTGTAACCTTGGAGTTCTAGATTTAAGTTTTTTAATGGTCAAGTTAGGGTTAAATACTGGGAATTACTTATTGGAACTAACCTTGCTTAAAGTCGGGATAAGAAACACCATTGAAGTTCAAGTTAAGGTAGGATTTCTGAACTTTTCCTCTTTGAGGTATTCTAATATCTTAATTCAAAGATATTGGGTTGAATTTTTATGGTTTGTTTCAAAATATGATTCTGGTATTTTAATTTGTGTAGAATTTAAAGATCCAAGGTTGCTTCAATATATAAATTCTTATCCCTATATTTTACTGTTTGATTTTGTATATATAATTTTTGCACAAATTCAATGATAAAGTATGAAATAAAAATTGGGATATTGATTATGTTGTGTTCTGTGAAGTTTTGTAATTGGAATTCGATCAAAAGATTAAACTTGGTGTTTTTTTATATCGACAGAAAATGCAAAAGATATTTCTGTTGGTAATCCTGGGATGTGGATTCTGGAGGTTATATCATTTTGAAGGTTAATTGGTTTTGGGAGAGAGTGAATTATCAGGAGAGCTGTAGTTGCTAAGAGGTTTCTTTAGTGTTATGTTTCTTGTATATCTGTATATATCTTGAACATACATTCTTAATTAGGTCAGTTCATCACCTGGATATTTGGGTACTTGTTTCGTTAATCATTGTTTGAGATAGTGATAATTTTTGGCAAGTAATATACTATCTTGTTCACATGTATGTAGGTAGGACCTTACACTTTTGTTTCCTGTTTCTAAATGCCTACTTTTGTTATCCAACATTTTATTTTCTTTTTCACGGGTCTGATATGATTTAAGTTCTTTGTGTAGATCTTACTTTCAAATCGGTGATTCTGTCTGCTAGATTGGTAAGTCTTGTTGTTCTTTACACGGACTTAGAAATTACTATGTATATATCTTCTTAATTGTATATTCCAGGTTGGTTATGGATAATTATTTGATATTTTCATGAACTAGGGAACTTCTTATCTCTTTCCGCAGAGCAACTGGACAGAAGCCTTAGCGTATTATATGGTACAAGTAATTCTGGCGTTCATAATGTAGCTATATCGCTTATGTCTACTGCCTACTCTTTTTCTTTCTGATCCATTTTTTGCTTTCAGGGATGGAGTGAGGGTCAGTTTTATCAAGTTCTACTCTATGAGGTTGATGATATTCACAAGGTAATGTGGTGTCTAGTGTCAAGTTTCTACTTTTCTTAGGGACAAAAGGTTTATAGCTATTAAAAATCTATGTTAAGGTGGAGATTTTTATGCATTGTGTGAAAATAGCTGTGCAGTTGTAGGCTTGCATACTAGACAGATTCCTAAATATGATGGTTTTAAATCCTGAAAACTTTTAACAGTATCGTTGTTTTGCAGGAACTTAGATTTCAAGATTTGTCATCTTTCTGAGTTTGACTTTTACCTCTGCAGTAATACTGGTATTCAGGTATAGTACATTAGACACTTTCTTTGCTCAACCGAGATTCCTGAAGGTAACACTTTGATGATTCTATTCAGTGTCAGGATATGTTGACAACTCTTTTAATTAACCTGTGCAAGTGGGTTAGCGAAGCAATATCAGATGGGTTTTTTTGTGTGAAAATTTATCTGTGATAGACCATTGTGCCATAACACCAGTCCATTCAATTAATCCTACTTTTCTTGCTTGATAAACTCTGTCAACAAAATTTTGTCTTTGTCATGTTATTTTCTTGGTAAAGAAATAATCTTTTACACTGTAATGTTTCTCTTAAGTAGTTCCCAATTACATATCAAAAGAGGTGTCAACATATCTTTACCCATTTCGTTGTGTTTGAAGTTTTAAAATGATTTTCCATTCATTATTAGAGTCTCAAATTGTACATTGATTAGAATTTATAAGCCGCTTCAAGAATTTATAGCATAAATACACTGAGACTCTGAACTGGTTTGAATCGCCATGACTTCACTTCCTCGCTACCACTTGTTACCGCTATTGTGTTTGTCATGGCTAATTGTTGGATGCCTTTAAAGTGTTGCTTAATAACAATTTTTAAGTTTCTTTAATCCCAGTTACCGCCCATGGACTTCATTCTTATATTTAAATTTTGTGCTAAATAAATTGCTCATGGTTTTTCATGGAATATGTAAAGGTTCTAAAATGCATGGAATATAATTTAATATATTTGCATCTGGAAATGGAGCAGACTTCTTTAGTTCTCTTAGCAACTTAAGTTTCCATTCTATGTCATCTGACATGAACACAAAGCATGTCACTCATAGAATTTCCGCATTAGTTCTCAAAAATCGAGTTGAAGATTTTTACTATAAACATCATAGTTTTAGAGGTTTATTCTTTTTCTTCAAATTTCAGTGCAGGAATGCAACATTTTAGTCTTGATTTCTGATTCTTCCTTTCTCAGGTGAGGCAATTCCGCTCGAGTACAATCTTGCTGGGTTGAATGCTATAAGCTTCGACAAAGGATGCTATGTCGGACAGGAGTCATTAGCTCGAACTCACCACCGTGGTGTCATTCGAAAACGCCTCTTCCCTTGAAATTTCTCGACAAAAGCGGAAATGGTGAATTTTTCTTCTTAGTTTCGTTCTTTTATTCAAGCAAGATAAAGGTTAAACTCGCATAAAACTTGTGCTTTGTTTTGGCAATTTGCAATAGGTATCTAACTCTAGAGATTATGATTTCAACATTATGTGATCCTATACGATCTCACATTGATGTTCGTAACTGACATGAGCGTACTAACACACCAATATTGTTAGATATTTGGAAAGGATCGCACAATATAACGTATAACATGCTTCACTAAACATTGTCAAATCACATGGACGAAAGTTACAGTTTCTCACATATTGTTTTTTATATGTGGTTCAGAAGTAGAACAGAAGGTAGCTCCAGGATCCTAAGTAGTGGGAGTTTCATCCGAAAAGAAAGTTGGGACTGTTACAACTGCACCTGGGTCTCGTGGTATGTGTCTGTTGAGGCTAGAAGAAGCCTTTAAAGGATCAGGTTCCTTAAGTATTAAAGGGAAAGATGATGTAAAGATCGAAGTTATTCGACCAGATTGGTGGCCTTCTGAATGGTTTCCAAATCATTAACACAGTTCAGTTGCTTCAAGAGCAAAAGCCAGACCAGTCAATCATTCTAATTGTAGAATCTTAATTAGAAGGTGCCATTTATAATTAAAAGTGAATAATTATAATTCTAGAATCTTAATTAGAAGGTGCCATTTATAATTATATAATTTTAATTAGTGCTAACGTCCAATATTAATTTTTAATTATAATAATATTTTGGGATTATCTAAATCATAATTTGCTTTTAACGAGCAAAGAAATTTGGTAGTTTAAAAACTTAAGCAACCAACTTCAGGCCAATCAAAATCAGAATTCCAAAATAATTTGGTAGCTTAAAAATCTAAGCAACCAACTTCAGGATAGGTATTTTAATAACTCCTAAATCACAAATCGCTTTTAGAGAGTAAAAAATATCGGTAGCTTAAAAACTTAAGCAACTAACTTTAGGCCAATCAAAATCAGAAATCGTTTTTAGCTAGCAAAATTATTTGGTCGCTTAAAACCTTAACAAAGCAATTTCAGGCCAAGTTGTTCCATGTAACTATCAACTAGGTATTTTACTTGCTCTAGGATGGTTGATCTAGATCTGAAGCGATTGGTATTTAACTTTCTCTATTGGTTGGTCTAGCTATTAAGCGATAAGAATTTTACTTACTCCCTGGTGGTTGGTCTAGCTCTGAAGCAATGAGCAGAATACTCGCTTTAGGGAAGTTGGTTGATTACTAGAGCGACTGCCTAGCTGCTCTAGACCTTACAAAGCGGGCCTTTTATAAAAAACGGAGCGAGTGCCACGTTTAGTCGCTATAAGGATTATAGCGACTCAAAAGGGGTTTTTAGCGACTTAAACCGACTGGTTGTTTAAACCGGTTTTTCTTGTAATAAACCGTTCATATTATCGATTCCTATGAAACATAGCAAACCAATCAAGTTCAAGCAGCAGATCTGTATAAATAAATACGTGTTTATGAAATCTTTGTAAAAATTGCTATGGAATCGTCGAGATTAGCAAGATATAATAAGAACCCAACTATCTCTTCTCGTGAGATTTAGATATATCTGAGGATGTTCCAGCTGAATTTAATGAGCTTTGCATAAAGATGTTGTTATGCCCAATGTAGTCCATACCGGATTTTGGTTCGTACCGGTCGAGAGCTATACACCGGTACGCCTTTGTACCGGGGAAATTTCGGTTTCAAATGTCGACGAAATATCGGTCCACTTATTCTATACCTATAATTATTATATCAAACGTTTTTTCCATATTGGACCTATTAAGATATAAAACTAGTACTCATTTTTCTAAAATACCATAAAAAACATGAGTAACAATTGAAAACCCTAGAACAATGATAAAAAAAATTAATATTTTTTTTTTGATTTTTTTTTAATTGAAAATAGGCCGTATCGGTCCATATCGGCCATTTCGATCAACTCGTACCAGTTAATATGGGCCTATATTTTCGATCAAATACCGTTCTAACAATATTGGATATTTCGTATTGGGTGAGACCCGATACTGATAAAACCGACGATATTTCGATCGTACCGGCCGGTATGGACTACATTGGTTATGCCAAAGTCAAATCATACAAAATCTTGCAAGTGTACCACCCCTATAAATGAATTGGAAGCATCAGATAAGAGTAGATCAACTATTCTCTGATGCTTCCGATTCATCTATAGGGGTGATACGTACACTTCCAAGCTCTTATGACATCATCCTTATTTACGATTTCGGATATAATTACGATTTGACTTAGGCACAACATATTTATTTGAAAATCATTCTAATTTCTACAAAGCTCATAATATTTAGCTCGAACGTCCTCAAGTATCCCTAGACCTGTATATGCTCCCACCGACCACTTATTTTACAAAGCTCATAACATTTAGCGTGAAAGCTTTACACCATCCGCTACAAGAGAAACTGGCTTAAGCAACCAAACGGTTTGAGTTGCAAAAGCCAATATTGAATCGTTCTAACCCTTATAACAATTAAAAGTGGCACTCGTTTCGCAGTTGTAAAAGGTGGGATTTGTAAATACCAATTAACCTAGAGCAAGTTAAATATCAATTGCTTCAGATCTAAACCAACCATCCTAGAGCAAATAAAATACATAGTTGATAGATCCATGAAACAACTTGGTTTGAAGTTGGTTGCTTAAGTTTTTAAGCGAACAACTATTTTTGCTCGCTAAAAGCGATTTCTGATTTTGATTGGCCTGAAGTTGGTTGCTTAAGTTTTTAAGCTACCAAATTTTTTTGCTCGCTAAAAGCGAATTCTGATTTAGATAATCCCTAAATATAATTAAAATTAATACGGAACATTATTACTAATTAAGATTCTATAATTATAAATAACAACTTCTAATTAAGATTCTACAATTATAATTATCCACTTTTAATTGAGATTAAAAGTAACCAAAACATCTTAATTAACTTCTAATTTAGATTCTACAATTATAATGATATGAAGTTATCCCCACCCATGCAAAAGACATTAACTTTTTACAAAAAAAAAAACAACAACCATAAGTTAAGTGGTTTGCCACCCATCTTCAACTTTATGTTCACGTTTATCTAGGGATTTATCTTCTAAATCATCTGGCATAGGTTGACAACCAATCTTCTTGAATGCCTCATTCAAATACTCTCTGAAATTACGCTCTCTCCGTTGAAGCTTTGAAATCTCCTTGTATTGCTTTGCAATTTTTTTTTTTGTAGTTTTCCCCTAGACGAACCTGCTCACACAACCGATTCATTTCTAACTGCATACATATCGTAAAAAAAGAACATACAACTAATTTAAAATTCAAGCTTACGTAGCTGTTATGAAGAAAAGCCAAAACAACACATGAGCAGTTATAAAACTATCCTTGGCTTATAAGCAGAATTTTTATTTCAAGCACAAATGTTCCACACCCAGTCCGCACAACCTAAACCAATATACACATTAGTATCATGACTGACATTTTTTAAAATTTGAAGAAGTTCAATTACATTGTCTATTTCAAGAGATAAAGAAAGGAATTACCTATATTCTATAAGATGAAAAGTTTTTTAGAACCAGCTATATGAATTACCTATATTTTGTTTTCACCAGATGAACGACCAAGAGATTAAACTTTACGCATTTTTGTGCACATACTTTAATTTTTTACATATGTTTTTCTTTTTCCATTTGTCATATACATATTTAGTTCTGCAGTCTGCATATTGGCTCACAAGTTTAATCATCAAAATAAAGTGCGAAGACATTTGGAATTATAATGGGTTGAAAAACTCGTTAACAAATAGAAAGCTGCATACCCGAGATAATACCTGTGCCACTTCCATCTGCCGAGCTTTGTTGTTGTACTGATCAAATTAGCCGAACTACTTGTTGTTGCGATAATCGTGTAAACCTATGAAACTAAGGGAGAATCTGCAGGTTTTAGATATCAAGATGGGGTTCAATTGATCATCATAATCCACATTAAACAAATGAAAAACATTAAAAAGGGATTTCGTTTACTAGTTTTCAAAGATCTTGGATAAATCTCGGAAGGGATCTTTGTCAGTAAACCATTTTCTAGTTTATTCACAGCATTGAAATTCATTGAATCCATTTATCTTCACAATATAAAGATGCCGAAAGTTCTAACTTAAACCCATGAGTTTGGTTATTTTTTACTCAGTTTCTTGTCCACGTAGAAAAAGACTAGAATGATAAAAAGGATTGAGCAGGGCCACCAAAATTTGGTACCTAATCACTGTATCTATCGACCAAAACCAGTCCGCTATGTAAGATGAACTTCACTGACTAGTCTATTTGACACATCCTTGATTAATGTTACTGTTTATGGGGATGTGGAATTGCAGTTTGAAGATCAAAGTGTTCATCATTCAACTCGAGAAATCATATGCCCCATGTAGGCAATTTCATGCAGCTTTATGTCCACCTTACACTATTCTTATCCCTGCTGCAGCAATCTGTACTATACATGAACTATGACTGCCACGGGTAAAGGCAAGCAAGAAACACAACAAATGGAAAATGCTTGGTGTTTGGGGAGAGCTCCGCCGAAGGATTTCGGCATTGATCTCCTTACCGTGTCCTCTATTTTTTTCTTTGTTTTGCTTTTATGAGAACCTGACAAACTGTTTACCACCGCTGCTCTCCAGTATTCCTCCAAATCACCATCAAAGTCTTGCATTGCCCTACAATTGTCATCACCAATAGAGGATAAATTTTGATAAGAGGCAACCAACATGTTGTTTCCATTTCTTCTGTTAACATATATTTAACCAACTGGTTGATTAAAGACTATCTCACAACCGGGCACCAGCATTCCTTCAATTAGTGCTTTTACCTGTGTTGCTCATATTGTCCGCATATCTTATTGAATGTCACTAAAGTTCCAAAAAGAAAACTAACTTGCTGTAAAAATTCCATGGCCTACAATCACTGACAATTTTCCGCAGAGCTTCGTTAAGGCAGCTGCGCGGCATACCAAGCAGGCCTCAGTAGCATAATTTCCATTATCAATGCATGGCAAGTATCGCCACTTGTTGCCCAGCTGTCCATATACTGGCCTTCTAAGAATGAACTCAATTTGGGAATTTTCGAACCAAACGTGCCCAGGATTGATATTAAGAAAGTCACCGCCAAAAAACATTCCCACCGTGTCCTTTCCGTTTGCGACTTCTGACATGAGAACTCAAAAGTCTATAAAAAGATCACTTCGGCTTTTGGAACCACCAAAACAAGTATCTCTCGAATTCTTTCTTCAGCTAAACAAGTGTTATCTCGTTCAATCTAAGCAATGGCCATTATTTCCGAAGTTCAACCATAAGAAGAAGAAAAGAGTATTAACAGTCAACAGTCAAGAGATGATGCAGCAGAAGAAACCTTATTCATCTTCATCTTCAGCTTCTTCTTCTGATGATAAGCCTGAGAAAGAAGAATCTCATAAGGAAGTTCCAAATAAGGGTATTGGCTTGGATATGGAAAACCATTCTTGGACCCAATCTTTACAAGACGTAACTATTACTGTTCCTGAGCCGGAAGGAACTAAATCAAGATTTGTTAGCTGTGAAATCAAAAAGAACCATCTCAAGGTTTGATTGAAGGGACATCCTTGTATTATAGATGCGGATCTCTTCCAATCTGTCAAGGTGGATGACTGCTTCTGGAGCATAGAGGATTCCAAGGTGATATCTGTTCTTTTGACTAAACAGAACCAAAAGGACTGGTGGAAATATCTGGTGCAAGGTGAACCTGAAATTGATACACAAAAAGTTGAACCTGAAACCAGCAAGCTCTCTGACTTGGATCCGGAAACTCGGTCAGCTGTGGAGAAGATGATGTTTGATCAGCGTCAGAAGAGCATGGGTCTACCAACAAGCGAGGAGACGCAGCAGCAAGAGATGATGAAGAAATTTATGGCTCAGCATCCAGATATGGATTTCTCCAGAATGCAAACTGCTTAGAGAGGCCAGCGGCGGATGTATGTCTACTACTTTCTAGCAAGAATATACAGGAATCAAGAGGATTCGTTTGTTCTGTTTTTGTTTTTTCTAAAGCTAAATTATTACACTTATTTGGTATAGAAGCCCTTAATTCTTCCAAAACTGATCAGAGATTAATGTAATGCTCTACAAATTTATCCACACTGATATTACATTTTATGAATTCTGTTCAGTACATTTTGTTTGTCAATGACATTATCGCATTGAAGATAAGAGAATTAATAGTGTATGTGTAGCTTAATTTTCACCCACACTGTTCTGCTTGATCCTAGAGTTAGGTTTGAGTACTTCTCTAATGATTCCTTGATTTCACATAGCATAATTGTATAACATGAGTATTTTATTTGCCACAACCTCTATTACAGAAACACCTGGTTAAAAAAACACATAACGCTTGCTATTCAGAGGAAGACTACAAAGGCTGAATTAATGAATGTTATAACGAGAGATCAAACGAGAACGATAAACAAATAAAGAACACAGGGATTTAACGTGGTTCACTAACTGTTATGTTAGCTACCTCCACGGCAGAGAAAACCAGAGTTTTATTGCTGAGCAGAATACCAAAGATACTTTCTCTAGGTACAACGTATGCCTATACATTACGTATACCGTTGTATTCCGGCAAACAAATGATTCAAGGC